>MDJU01000652.1:0-17660 GCA_001721665.1 Trichoderma pleuroti
GAGGATGCTGGTGATTTTTTGTTAGCGGTGCGGAATGAGGTGAGAGGTGAGAGTTGTGTGTTTTATGAGAGTTGTGTATATGTGAGATGAGGATTTGGTGGTGATGGTTTTTTTTTGGGTGTAAGAGGGAGGACTTACAGCCCCATTCGGTGAGACGCTCGGTTATGGACTTTTCGACTGTTGTTTTGTCGGATGCCATGATGGGGGGTTTGTTCTGGTGTTGAGTTTTATGTGGGTGAGATGTGGTTTAGATTGTTTTTTTTTTTCATGTGAGATGGCTAACATTCTTGGGTGAAGTTGATTGTGACGTGATGTATCTCAGTAATGATGACTAAGCATTGCTTTCTACAGCGCAGATTCACTTGATTGACGCTTGCAGAGGTGGAATTGGGATTTCACTATATGAACTGATTGATCAATTTGATTATTTCGGAATTTGGGAATAATCACTCCAATTGAGAGTTTATTCATTGCACAATGGCTTGGAGGTATAATGGGGGGCAAGCTGTTGTAGATATTTTGATGCTGGTACAAGTACAAACGCGGGCCGGCCGAATGATTCGCCGACGACCCCAAAATTTCCATATTCATCGCACGACCAATATCCACCAGCGTCGAATTCCAGCTCGACAGGACGATCAAGTTGAATCGCCGCAGCTCCAGCCCAATCCACCACATAAACGACCCTCCTGAAGCCCCAGCGAATCGATCTCGAAAACTTCACCGCTCCGAATCAAAGCCCCCCCCCCTCCCACACAGGAAATCCGCCATCATGGGCGGCAGGCAAATCCGCCCCGCGGGCGTCTACAAGGCCGTCCGGGAAGAGCTCAAGCACCAGCTCATCGCCCGGCTACAACGTGCCCACGCCGCCGTGGTTCGCCGTCATGAACTCGGTGGCCCCCGTCCAGAGGCCCTCGTGCGCACCGTCACGCCGCGCCACCGCATGCCCAACCCAAAGGCCTCGAAACCAAAGAAGCTGTTCCGCCCGCAGAGCATTGCGTACCCGGAAGATGCGCTGCGGACGAGCTTCTACAAGGACCACCCGTGGGAGCTGGCCAGGCCGAGGGTGGTGCTGGAGTTGGACGGCAAGGATTACCAGCATTGTGACTGGAGCAAGGGGCTGAGACAGCCGGGTATCCCGCTAACAGGTGAAAGGTAGGGAAAATTCCTAGGCCCCGCGGTATTTGTGATGGAGAGGAAGAATATGTACTGACGGAATGTTGCCGCCTCCAGCGTCGTGCAACGCCAGCTGTGGTTGATGGACAATGAAAAGATGAGCAAGCGCAAGGCGTACGACACGGTCCGCCGCGAATTCTACAGGCTGCGCCAGCAAGAGGAGGTCGAGAAGAGGATAGCCATCGAGGAGGCGCGCTACGTGGGCGCATACTTTGGCAAGACGAGGCTGGACATTGGCATGCAGCTCGAGGACCAGGAGTACGAGAACTGGAAGATTTGGGCCGGCAAGGAGACGGCGAACCGGGAGGCCAGGGCAAGTTCCGACATTGAGACGTTTGGGCTCGAGGAGGAGGGTGCGGCAGAGACGGCGGAGGCACAGCCTGTGACGGCGGCGGCATAGGTATAGACGGGGAGGGCTGGCACGCTTGTATTATATGACTTGTACGAAGACAATCAGGGAGAAGGGTATAAAAAAAAGGAAGGTAAAATTATGTTATCATTATTTGGCAGGACTGGGTTCTATGTCATCCAAGCGGCGGGAATTAAAGACAATTTCTCCTGCATTCTGCACGCCATATCGAGTTGCCACCTCTTGGTGCTGTGTGACAAAGACGTCTGCTATGCCGGTGTAGAGAAGGAGCTTGCCCGTCAGGCTGAGAGTTGATATGCGTGCCCAAGACTCAATGTATATGACCTTCATGCAGCTCTCGGGGACAAGGTACGCCATCTTGAGCAGGTGCACCGCCAGCGCAACAAAGAAGCCGGTGGCCGGTCCGTTTGAAAACACGCGGCTAGGATAGCACGACTTCATCTTGACTCCAACCAGGCCCTTTGGCGGGATGAGCAGCGCGGGGAATATCTCGACCATGCTGAGCAGCGCGGTAAAGGGGGTCGACCAGAGCGGCTGGTGGACTCGCCGCGCGCGGGTGACGATGAACTTGTCGTGCGTGCCGGGGGACGTCTGACGGGATTCGCACAGGGACGCCAGGCTCTCCTCGTAGTCGTCGACGTGGTTCTCCGACATGGAGTCGCCGCTGGAGATGAGGTAGCGGCGGTGGAAGTCGGCGAAGTCGCAGAAGCCGTCGTCCATCATCATGAGCATCTCCTTTGTGTGGCCTCCGGAGCCGAGGACGAAGAGGTTGTAGTCTACGGGAGCGCGCTGGACGAGACCATTCTGCGAGTTGGGCCGTCTTGGGATTCTGTTGCGGCTGCGGTGGGAGACGAGCTGAATGTGTCTTGTCTAGAGCGTTGGCGCTGGTTAGATGGGTTGTTTGTCTGGCTTTGGATATGAGGTTATCTTACTGAGGCGAAGATGAGGAGGGCGATGCTGGAGGCGCCGATGGTGAGGAGGCTGGCTTTGAGAAGGCGGGGTGAGGAAGTCATGGTGAAGATGGCTGAGCCGAGAGCTACGGCGCTGGCGAGGCTGAAGGCGATGATGGTAGAGCGTGCCATGATGATTGTTGAAGGCTGAGTCTATCTCCCTTGATTTCTGATGGACACGTTCATCTAGGCTTTGTTAGAAACAAGCGGATAGTGAGTTTTGCAGGGGTGACAGCGGCTTACAGCGAGTGGGAATCACAAAAGAGACATTGTAGGCTTGTAGCAATACGCGGAATCTTGTAATTTCAAGAGGCGGCGTCTGAGCAAAAGGAAATGGTGAGTGTAAGAGCCGTGATGTTGATTGGCAATGGTGCAAGTTGAGGTGAGAACCAAAGTACAGAGTACAGAATTATTACATTGTGCATTGTGCCCCACTCTCTGTTCCTCCTTCTTTACAGTGATTCAGACATTCAGACAACATCACTTGAACAATAAACAAATCACAAATCACGACTCGATAATTGAAACAACACATTGTGATTTTAAATTCAGCATGCCTCATTCGGCAGTTTCAACTTGCAGCAAACCCTGATTGCAAACATGGCCATGAAAAATTCCCGGTGAGGCGCAGGGGCCATACACAGCCAAAGCAAAGAAGCGTCTCTCACCAACATGGCATCAAATCAAGGGCTGCGTATCCTATTCTATCCTTTGAGCAGATCAAATCAGATCCTCCCAAATGGCAAAAGACTCACTCAGAAGCTTAGTTGGACTGCCTAAAACTCCCGGCTTAAAACAGGCGTCTCTTGCTGGGCGCCATGCGCAGCCTGCGAGCAACTTCGATGGCTCGTCTGGTCGCTTCGGCGCCGGCTTCTTCGAGCATCACGTCCACGCCTTCGCCGGTCATGGCAGAGCACTCGAGGTAGCGGTGGCATCCGATACGGCGGGCGTACCACATGGCCTGTGAGAGAGTCCGTCAGCACATTGTTCCATCTCGGATGGGAGCTCTGCAACAAGACCTACGTCAGAAGGGACCACGCAGCAGGTGGGAAACGGCACAAATGCCTGGGGGTCAAAGGGACCAGCAAGTCGGTGGTCCTCGTCAAGGCACTTGGCGCGCTGGTCCTTCTTCATGCCGATGAGGTGAAGGAGAACTTCGTTCTGCTGCTGGCCAAGGAAACCGCCCTGCACGGCGTTTTGCCACTGCGACAACCCTCTGTCAGCTCATCTGCTCTGCTGGGGAAGGGGAAAGATGCTAGCCATGCGATGCTTGACTTACCCACTGCAGAATGGTGTGAAGAGAATTCTTCTCCTTGATGTCAAAGCAAAGGAAGATGCCGTCCCACTGCACGTACGACAGTCGTTCGACCGTGTTCAGGTCTGGCGCGCCCGAGGTGTCCTACATTTCGACGCGGACCGGCTGAGAGTGGTACATGCGGACGTTGGTGTACGTCTCGTAACAAGTTCGAGTGATGGCGCTCGACTGCACTGTGGTTAGCATCTCGACTTGTCTCATGGGTATACCTTGAGTGGTGGCATCAGCCATTGCAATCTTACGTCGGGGAAATGGCCATAGCGAGCACGGCTGTCTCATCGTCAGCACAAGTCTTTTCACATGGCAGGGAGCTGGGACGAAGTTGGTCGGGTCTCACAACAGCAAAGACGTCTGTCCAGCGCCCTGGGCGCCGACAAACAAAAAGTGAAGAGTCAAGGGCGTATCGAGGACAACCGTGGGAGTGGGCGAAAGCGACGGACTACGGTGCTTTCTCTTGCGACCAAACAGGGCAAAAAAGCCTCGGATGGGGTTCTTCGCCTCAGTCACCACTTCGTCCTCGTCTTCGTCCCAAACTCCCAGGGCCGTCTCGGGGCGCTCCATGATGGATGGCTGGAGCGCGTTGGGGCCGTTGGAGCGGCGGAAGAGCGGGATGGCGGCTCGCATCATGGCGATGCGGGTCGATGGGCGACGAACAGGCCTCTCTGGCGCACGAAAGGTCTGTGACACACAGTAAGAATGATGGATCTGGTGGTCATGAGGATACTTACGATGCGAGTCTGGGGTCGAGGCACGAAGCCATCGTTGACAAAGGGATCCTCGCGTTCCATGCGGCTGGGGACCGAATGTCTCCAGTTGTCAATGGATTCGGCGAGTTCGCCCGGCATTTCCTGAGGAGCGTCTTGCATGACTGCCCCTGGCTGCTGATTCTCCATTTTCTCTGTGGTGATGAGCAGGTTGATGGAGCGAGGTTGTGTGGTTGAGTTGAGTTGTTGCAGGAGAAGAGGGCCGCTCTGGGGGGGTGGCAAGGCTAGTCAAAACAACGGGGCAGATGCGAAAAGAGATTATGCAGGAAGAAAAGTAAACAAAGCAGCGTGTTTGACGTGTTGAACGTGTTGACGCGTTGGCGATGGACGCGACCAGGTGGCAGCAAGGTGATGGCCAGGTGAATTGCAAAGACGCGTGCGATGCTATAGGGGCTAACCTGCAACTCAAGATGCGGCGATGAAGGGGCATTTTTGAAGATTGTTTACTCTATATTTAGACACTGTATATTCTATATAGTCGTCTATTTGACAAAAGAGAGAGAGAGAGAGAGTTGTGTTCTTTGGTAAAGGGGGTTGTGATGGAATATGCCTATAGCCTTAGTAGGAGCAACAGAAAGGGATAAGCAGCGCTAGAGACACCATTTATTTCCAAGAAAACTGAATCGTTTTGTTCTTTAGACTTGGAGATTCTACTCTTCGTCCTGGTAATCAGACGAACCATAGTCCCTATTATCATCCCCGTCCTCATACAAATCGTTACCGAGCCCCCATTCCCAAGACCTAGCAGCGCCAGACAAGGCTGCAAGTCTGACAGCCACCCATTGCGCGTTCAGAACTGCCTGCATCTTCTTGGCATCCTCCTCGCTAGCAAGTTGAATCTCAAAAGTCTGCCCTGATTTCAGCCCGTGGAAGTAGCCTTCCTGCACTTCAGACACCATAGATTCCAGCATTGTGTCGACAACTTTGTCGTAAGGAGGCTCGACTACCTGGTGAGGTTTGACGGTATTCATGGGCATCCAATGAAACTGGACTTTGACAGTGGACTGCTCGCCGTTGGAGCAGATTCCCAGGCACTTTAAGCCGAATAAACACTCCGACCACCACATGCGTACGAGCGGATGCAAACAAATCATATTCCAGCTCTTGTCAAGAGTACCTACTCTCCCCCTGAGCAGCATATGTCCAATATCATCTCCAGAGTCTCCTAATAAACTCAACACAAATGTCGAACATATAAAGGCAGAAATATTTGCCTTGCTTTTACTGATGGAAGAAGGCATGATATGGCACACGTCCGGGTTCGCAGCCTTGGTCAAAACGCAAGTTCCTTCATCTCTGACAAGGCACTAGTATAGACATCAGTACAAGATGAAAGTCTGACAGGCTGAGACAAATGGAATCCCACCTTTTCCCGCTCGTCCCTTGCGCTGCTGGATATGACAGGCAGCCCTCGTCTTCCATCTTCGACACGAGCAGCAGGGTGTTTCCATTGGATCACTAGACTATTGTTAGAATTACTCATCAAATGCCAAGGGGGGGGGGGCCCATACGAGTATTCAAGCAAGATTCAGGATATGAAACAGTGTAGAGATTTGCCGCCTTTCTGTCTAGAAACTTTTGCAGAATTTCGGTTGACATTAGGAAGAGCGATGCCAACTCAATGTAGGAAAAGTGAGAAGGCTTGTTGCTGAAGGAATCTTCATTCTCATATTTATGTAGTTCTGCAATGATTCCAAGCTTGACAGCAAGTTCATCGGCGGGAAGAATAGCGTCGGGGGCCGAGTGCGTGTAGCTTGACTGGGCTCTAAGGAATCTGCACAGTTGGGTTTTCTGGCTTTCATTCCCTTGTGCAAGAAAGGCTGTGACTTTGGCCAAGATGGCCGGGTCAGAAATGTCGGAGGTGTCGTCCATGGTGATTGGTGGTCAGTTTAGAAGATGGAGGATTGTCTGAATGGTGGGAGAATGGGGGGTGGGGTAACGAGTCGTTCTTTAAGATGAAAAATAGAAAGGAAAACAAGGAAAACACAGAAGATGGGATGGGGCCAGTTAAATAGGCAACCGATGGAGTGAATTCTCCACGTAGAGTGGAAGTTTCCGACGACGCGGCTGGCCTCCTCTACGCCACCAAAGGCAGAATTACACATAGTTGCCTAAGAGTAGCGATAAGAGCAGAGAGTAGTATAAAGTATCTAGTAGCAATAGCAATAGCACCACGTATCAGCAGGGGGTAGCCGTACATGTAAACCGTTCATCTACTGACACATTTAAAACGACTAGAAATACTTGATGTCTCTAGAACTTGGAGGTGTAGGGCCAAAGTACCTTTACTCTACCTGTTCCTAACATTGACAAAATTCCGTGCAAATATCTTGCCATTTTCTGTATTGCATACCTTACTATTGCTAGTGTTTCTAGTATTGCTGCCAACACCATCGTGGCAGATGGGTCAGGCGAGATAACTGGGCAATCTTGTCATACAGTCAGTGGGCTCAGGTCGATTTAATCTAATTGTTGTATCGTCAACTGGCTATTCAACTATTCGAAGCGAGTATGAGAAGGTGAAGGTTAGATATCTGATTGGGTACCCATGTGTATGTTTAATTGACTTGAGTCGACTTGAAACTACCCTTCTTCTCGTGCACTGATTGAGCCATAGCTAGCCGGGGTATGCCTCTTATTTGCGACTATATATGTAGCTAAGCGTTGGGTTGTAATCTAGCAGCTAATTACCTGCAATATTACACAGCCTCTATTACTGCCTTGTATATTGGTGCCCTAGATATTGGTGCCTAGGATCTTGCTGCCCAATTGTGTTAGAGTATTATTGCTTCTACTTTATGTTGTTATAGTATTCACTCCCTTCTTAACGCTTGCGAACCCCCTTGTTAAGCCAGCTTCTTTCTTCAGAAAAGGAAAAAGAAATAAGACATAGGTACTCGGGAACAAAAGTCTACAAAAGCCTACGACATGCGGCTTTTGTACGCAAAAACTCAAAAATTCACCGAGTTTTTTGGTGATGCGATACCGCCGTACGCGATACTATCTCACACATGGCAAGCCGATGAAATTACATTTCAGGATATTACGGATGGACATTTCCATGCAAAGTCCAAAAAAGGCTGGTCCAAGGTGATCAAATGCTGCCAACAAGCGATCAAAGACGAGCTCGAGTACGTGTGGATCGACACATGTTGCATCGACAAGTCAAGCAGTGCCGAGCTCCAAGAGGCAATCAACTCCATGTTTAAATGGTATGAGATGTCAGTCGAGTGCTACGTATACGTATCCGACTTGGTCCACCCCGGCCTAAATGCAGAACTCCATAAGATACAAACGGCGCTGGGGAGATTTACACAGTCACGGTGGTTTACAAGAGGATGGACGCTTCAGGAGCTTCTTGCTCCGCCGTCGGTCCGCTTCTTTGATTCTGCTTGGCTGGAGTTTGGCGACAAGATTTCTCTCCGGGAACAAATCGCCGCGGCAACTGGTATCTCCCAAAAGGTGCTGGTTGACTCTGTCATCGATGCACGCCGGGCCATGGACTTTATCAGCGTTGCCCAGAGGATGTCATGGGCATCGAACCGCACCACGACCAGAGAAGAAGACATCGCATACTGTCTCTTGGGCATCTTTGACGTCAACATGCCATTGCTGTACGGCGAAGGGCACAAGGCTTTCCAACGCCTCCAGGAAGAGATCATTAAGAGATCCGACGATCAGTCCATTCTGGCATGGGGCTTCGGTTGCAAGGACAGAACCTTGTGGAAAGTCTCGACGGGCCTGGCGCAATCGCCCCTGGATTTCCTCTGGTGCGGAGAGATGGCATCAAGAGGTGCGGCTGCCCCTGGAGATGGCTTTTCCATGTCACAGAGGGGACTCCGGCTTGACCTGCCAGTGTATGGAGACTTTGACGATGGCGACATTCTTTACTGTCTTTTGAACTGCACTCTGGCAAGGAAGAGCGCAAAGGGCGTCACAACTCGTCTGCTTGCCGTACCGCTCGCTCGATGCACATCACGCGCTGACGGGGCGAAACCCAAGCCAGACGAGTATTATCGGCTATGTAATCGAATCCCCCACTGGGTAGAGGAAAACGAGATTGCTGCCAGCAAGAGGATGACGATGTATATACCCAGCTTTTACCGGCATGGAGACTTGATTCGGCCCAGGTTAAACTGCCGTCTGGAATTCGGATCTCTGCCTCCCGACTACTTTATCGCAGGCATGTTCCCCCCTGAGAGGTCTATAAACTCTTTGCTACATCTTACGCTCCACAACCAAACGAGTACGGCTTTTTTGATAGTCCATATTGCACCACATTTCCAGCAACCGGGTTACCTGGTTGTCGTCAAATGCAGACTCCACTCGAACCAAGTCGACTCTGCAATGTCTGATTCATTATGCCAAGAGGACTCAGGTCCGGACAGCCTGGGATCAACTCTTGACAGCCTGAACTCAACTCCAGACTGCCTAGACTCAAACAAGGACCTTCCTCTTCCCTTGAACAGCACCAAGCTCAGAGAACACATAATCGAGTCCTTTGCCGTCCAACTTCATCTAGACAAGTCCGAAATCAGTAGCACGTCTACAATACTAGAGCTAAACATTGACTCACTCGCAGCCGTTACCATCCATTACGAATTAGAACAGCGCCTTGGCATCGAGTTTGTTCAAGATGTTCTTTTTCGCTCAAAAACTATCAAAGACGTGGAAAACAAGTTACGATTCGCCATGCGGTCTCACTTTCGACACTCTCCAATGCTACACGGAAGCAGCCAGTTGGAAATCCCGCTATGCAAGATTGACAGCCCTCAATTTGCGGTGGTGCAAGTAGCACCAAACGCATCGTTGGCTCAATTGTTAAAGAGAGCGGATTGGATGGACACTGCGCAATATACAAACGATGCTACCTCGGCAGTTTTACAATTATCAGAACGCTTGCAATTAAAAGCCGACCTTTATAACTCTTCTACGGACAATTTTCTCAAATTCGAGTTTATAAATGCTTAAGCACGGCTCTTGGGTTGCGTGGCCACCAGGCTGTGCTGGAGCGTCATTGTGAGGCAGAGACAGAGAAGAGAAAGTCGAAGCTGAATATTACCGCAAGATGGATTTGGGAAAAGAGCCATGACTGGGGGAATATGGCAAGTCGACACTTGGACGATGTAGGTATCCGCCAGCTTCACTGTCTCTCTAAACAGTTTCTTCCTCTGCTTGATGACATCGCTCCTTTCTTATGCTGTTTGATATTGCATCAGCCGCGTATGACCGGGATCCTGCACTGTTTGATATTGCAGTTACAGTGTCTGCGATTATAGCTACCCTTTAGTAACTATTACGTAGTTTCCTCTGTGTAACTTTACCTCGAGTGGTGTAGAGGAGGTCAGCCGCGTATGACCGGGATCCTGCAGACGCAATTCACACTCTACTGATTAAAGCTACTCAACATTCTCCGTTTGTTATCCTTTGTAACCAGCCATATCCCGCTTTCTGTTTTCCCCCCTCCTTTTTCCTTAATTTTTACCTTTGATCTTGAACGCAGATTTGCCATTACGCCTCCTTTTGCCCTGTTATTTTTGTAATCCTTCATCAACCGCCATGGACAAAACTTTCGATACTTCTGACCAAGCAATCTTAGCCGATGCCACAGCCTTTCTTGTCGAAGCGACGGAATCCCAGAAGAAAAAGTTGTGCCGATTCCTTCGAGAACACCCAAGACGTGTGACACTTGATGCAATGTTCCCTGACAAAAAAGTGCCTCTCAGGCTTGAACTCATCGAAGAGCTTCGCAGGCGTCTACAAGGAGACCTTGGTACATCTGAGGAGCCATTCCACTTTTCCAACATTCAGATGGCCGCTCTCTCCTTGATGTCGGTTGAGACTCTGCAGCATCTTGGTCAAGATGCCTCATTTATAATGGCTGATTCGACTCTCTATGATCATCTGCCTTTTTGGTATGTGATTGCAAACACGTTGTGTATATGGACACGTGAGGTTTTCTCTCTAATGACGGCCTAGTGGTCCATGGGACATGCCCCGAATTTAGAAATATATACGCGTCGATCATGACAAAATTTGCCTCCAAGAGCATCTACCGGAATAACCAGGGTCACGAAAAGGTATACGAAACCTCCCAATTCATCCCTGTAAAGCTACTATCCTTGCTAACTGGAGATGTTATTCTTAGTGCCTCCTCAGAGATCGGCGAGTCTGCGTCTTGACCAAAGCTACAGACGCAATACCTTGCTACATTGCTCCTGTTGGTCTCCCCACAAGCCAGATGAACATGGATACCTTTTACAGACTCCATCATCTTGAGCAAACTTATGGGAGACGTTGGGGCGCAGATTAGCCGCATCATGGCTACAGATTCCCTGGGTGCTTTTAACAAAAGTTGGAACATGCTTTGCTTGCATCCGACCTTGTGCACCTGGTGGTCGGAATGTCTATTTGGCCTCAAGTACCTAGGCATGGTCACAAATGACGATGGAAGCACGGCTATTCGGATCGAATTCAACTGGATGCCGAAAAATGAGGTCAAACCCTATCATAGAGTTGAACCGCCTTACGATGGCGCCATCGATGCGATGCTGCAAACTACAGTTACAGATGAACAAGTGGATTTTTTCTTCTACTTGGCATCAGGAGCATCTTTCGAGGTGACAGTCGGCAATAGAGAAGAGGCCCTCAAGATGAAGGCGGCGCTCGAGTTTCAGTGGTTGGCTGTTAGATTCGCAGCCATGTCTGGCTTTACTGGGTTTTGGAAATGGGGACTGGAACTGGACCCATCCGAGGATGAGGATGATGAGGATGGTGAGGATGATGGAGATCTCGACATGTACGAGAGTCAAGACTCGGGGTAGATTCTCTTCAAATCTGCATCAATATCCGAGCCACAGCAATACATCACACTGAATCAATCCCACCTCAAATCTCATTTGCCAAATTCTCCAACCGCGCCCTCCTCAACCTCCCCCTATCAACCTTGACCTCCTCCACCGGATACCAATCCCCCAACCTCCCCCCCCGGCCCGTCCCCACACTCTCCTCCAAATCCTCCCCTTCCTTGCCCAGCATCATAATCGCCACAGCGACACCGCTCAACCACGCCCACACCATGCCCTCTCCGTTAAACCCAGCTGCTATCCACTCCCCAGAACCCTTGTCGAGTCCTCCTCCAAGACTCTTCCTCAGTCCCCCGGCTTTAGGCGAGAGACTCCCCACAAAGGGAAGCACATCGCCCGTGAAACCCATGATGCCGCTCCATGCACCTTTCAACTGTCCCCCAGCACCCCATTTCGGTTCGAATACCGTGGCCATGCTGCCCCTGAGATGCATCAACGGGAAAGCATCTACCCTCGAATCATCCCAGACGCCAATCTGATCCAATCCCTCATCTTTACTCCTAAACAAGCCTCCGCCAATCATCAAGTCACCCGGAGATCCATCGTTTCCATCTGGTCTTTGCGTGACATATTCAAATCCTGTCCCGTAAATCACAGACCAAGACCGTCCGCCATGACACACGGGCGCGAATCCAGCTCCCGGCTGCTGCGCCGTCATGTGTCCGAGTACTCCTGTCAGACAACCTCGCAGGGCGGGAACGAGATGACCCGTGTAAGCATTTGTGGCGTGGAGAATGTGTCGTGCACGGATAGAGCCGCGAGAAGAGTGAACCGTGTATGGGAACGACAAAGAGTCGTTTGTGGTGATGGATGAGACGGGCGTGTGTGTGCTGATGGTGAGGTTTGGATATCGAGTCATCAGGTCGTTCCATGTGCTCGTGACAAGACGATACGGCCAAAGAGCCCCAGCTTGATACGATATCGCACCAACAACATGGCGATTCACCCCAAACTATTCTCAAAACCATCATCAGTATTCCATCTCAAGCTTCGGGCATCAACTCACCTTGTCCCTCGCCCTCCCTCGCCTCCAACATAACCTCAGCCTCGGGCATCCAACCCTTCATCTCCTCAACCCCCCTCCTCGCCCTCTCAAACCCTTCCTCCTCAAGAAACACATCCACCGTCTCAACCTCCCTCACCTCCCCCCACGGCAATCCCTCCCCGACCTTCTTCAGCACCTCCAAATGCCTCATCTGCATCCTCACAATCTTCCTCGCCCTCTCTTCCCCAAACGTCTTCCTCAGCCGCGAAAACTCCTCGTGCGGCGTGCACTTGATGTGTCCCCCATTCCTCGCCGTCGCGCCACTACACAGCTGTCTCGCCTCTAGAACCACAATCCTCGGCACTTTCTTCTCACCATCTCCAGATGGAGACGACGACAGCTCGCACAACGTCTTCACCGCAGCAGCGCCCGTGATTCCGCTCCCTACAACCACCACGTCCGCCTCCTCCGGCATCTCGCCCAAGACATTGCTCATCTCCGGAAACGGAGCATCCCGCATCCAATACGACTCGGTAGGATTCTCTACCGGTGTGAATGGCCCCGTCTCGATGCGCCGCAGGAGCGCCTGGAATTTGGCGTTGAGCGTGGCGATGGTGCGGATGACGCTGGCGATGGCGGTGATGCTGCTTTGGATGCTTGAAATGACGCCGCCCATTTTTGCTGCTCGTTTATGATGCTGAATAACAATCAAGGTGAAGAGGAGGATTTGTCGTAGATGCAACTGCGCTTGAACTAGAGACAGACTTGATGCTTCATGGTTGAGTAAAAGAGGAAATGTGTCACGTCTTTTGGAATGATGCAGCGTCGGAATTAGTGAGTGGCCAGCTGCAGCTCATCGGATTTCTCAACGTGCCCATTACCTCCAAAAAGCCGAATGGCTTCACCAAGTTTCTCAATCATCACCGTCCAAAGACTCCAAAATTACAGTAACAAACAATTCAATTCAATTTTTTTTATCTACCATTCTAAGCATCATTCTCATTCCCTTCCAAAAAAAAACAGAAAAAAAACAACACAATTCGCAAAAAGAAAAAATGCTCAAAAAGAAACCTGCGCCCCTTGTTATTCACCCAGTATCGTACCAATGCCATGTACCGTGCCCGAGACGATGCCGTCCATCCGCCTGTCCGCCAAAAAAGACTTGAAGCATTTGAAAAGTAAAAAGAGCACATAGTAAGACAGTCTGATTCCACGCTAGATCAAATGTCGGTCCGACAGTTTGTCTAAAGGCTAATGGCATTATCAATGCGGAACCGGCAAGTTGCTTCGCCCTTGTTCGTACAGTAGAATAAAGCACAGTTTGTTTGTCGGTTCGTGAATTCCTCGCTCATCTGGCCATGAATACCATCCGAGTTGGTGTGTATGGAGGATGCCTTGGACGACAGAAGAAGGAAGAGAAAAGGGAAAGAAGAAAAGAAAATACGCAAATAGTATACTCGGCATTACAAAAAAGCTTCGTGGGTCGTCGTCATTTGCTCAAGCGTCCAGCAGTTGATGATGAGTCTCATGGTATTCCTCATCATCATTTTGCTATCCACTCAACCTGGTATCCGTTGTAGACAAGGAAAAATCATAAACGGTGCGTCGTTGAAACGTTAGAAGAGAATATAAAGTAAAAGAAGAAGGGGGGAAATGTAAAAGACAAGTTGAAAGCAATGAAAATCAGAAAACAAGAGAGACAAGAGGGCGTTGTCATGCGCTTGAAGCATGCCCTCGTGTTTCCTCTGTATGGAAACCAAAAAAAAAGATTATACACTAATCATTCCATCGTCTTCTTCATCGTCCATGGCATCAAGGCCCTGGGATGAGCTCCATCCGCGAGGATCAAGCCCCAACTCGGCTCTCGTGTCTCGCTGAATCTGCAAAAAGTACTTCTTCAGGCTTCGCAGCCCCTTGAGGAAGCCAGGATCCGGTTGGTTGGGATGCTGAGGCGGGCATGGTTTGTCTTCCACCTTGTCCAGCGGCGTGAGGCTGTTGGCAAAGTCTGCCACTTTGAAGTCAATCTCACGCTTGTTTCGCTTCTTCCGAATCGTCTCCTCGGTATCCGTCGCGGCGTCCGTCATGGAGTCATACGCCGTCTCGTAGCCTCCGTTCTCGTCCGAGGCATCTCCGTCGTAAAACATGAGCAGACTCGCAGCGTAGAAGCGGTAGCCGCGCAGCTCGCTGACAATCTGCTCCAGCTGTGAAAGCTTCCTCAGTATGACTGGGATGTGGTGAAGGATGGAGTGCAAGTCGACACCATTGTACAGAAACTTGGTGAGGGCGGCCTGGAACTCGCTGCCCGCCTGGACTTTTCGGCCAAAGTACTTGTCCTGAAAGTCATACGTCTGCGTCTTGACATTCCAGACTTGCAGTCCGCAGATGCGTACGCCAAGCTCGTACGATGTGGTCGTCCTGCACTTTTCCTGCTGGGACCTCTGCTTGCTAGGAGACGCCTCGACGCCATATTGGCGCGTTCCCATTTTGAGGTCCATCATGCACGGTCGCTTCATGCCAGCTGTGAGATCTTCCAGGAGTAAAAAGTACTCCACCCTGTCGCGCTCGGTTTTGGCTTCCTTGGGGTTGTTTGGTCGAAGCACCTGCGCAAATTCCACCGATGGATGCTGAAGGGCCTGCTGGACGGCCGTCGAATTGTCAGTAGAGTCGGGCTCTTGGGCGGTGGTAGATGTAGTAGCAGTGGCAGTTGTAGTAGCAGCCACCACCATGTCGAGGGGCTCATTGGCGGGCGTTGTAGTAGTAAGAGTAGTAGGGGCGGTATTTTGCTTGGCTCCTTCGCCACCATTGTTACCATCTCGGTCGCGCTTGTAATCTGCATCGTCCGCCTCCTCAAAATACTTGAGATCTCCCCTGGAGTCTCGAACATCCTGTGGCTTGCGTCGAAGGCCGCTTCCCGAGTACCTGCGCTTCTTCTTGGCCAGCAAAGGGTTGGTCGTCAATGTCTCTGGCTCGGGAGCACTGGTACCTGTAACGTCCTTGACCTCGACGGGGTCTTGTCGTTGCTCGACCGAGAGATGATGGACCTGGGATTCGGGATCGCTCATCTGCTGTACAAGGGGAGTCAGTGGCTTGAGAGGGCTGGCTACCATGGGTTTGCTTTCCGCATTGTTAATACGATTCTCAGCGAGGCTGGGGTCGGAGTTGCTGGTCCGGAGCAGCCGCTGGAGGTTTGGCAAAGGAACGGGTCGCTGATATGGGCGCCGATGTTTCTGGACTTCGATTGGCTGCTTAAGGAACGCATCGTTGAACACCTCGTTGCGCAGTCGCTTGTTTACCGTCGTTGCCCCCCAGCTGTTGGGGCGCTCTTCCATGTGAGGTCGCACCGGCACCTTGGACGAGAGAGGCGACGCGGGCGATATCTTGGAGAGCGACGTGCTCCGGCGGTGCGCCGGATCCAGGACGGGCGATGGCTGGAGAAGGTTGCGAGGAAGAATGTGCCAATTATCGTCAAAGGTCACGGTGGGAATGGGAACATTGGAGCTGGCAAGCGATTGGCTAATGACGCGCGGAGCGGTGGATGTTGTCTGCCCGGCCTCGTTGCCGCCATTTGACCCCGGCTGGCGCTTATCCGCCGTCTCATCCTTTCGAATGGTGCTCTTTCTCCGAGGCTTCCTCTGGAATGTCACATTCAGCACTCCGATATACCTAGAAGACGAGACCATGTTAGCGCTTGCAATTTCCAAAGGTGGAAGAGTTAAAAAGAAGAGGGTGGGAGAGATGTAGGGTCTCAAGAAGCAAGCACGGCATAGGAAAACTTACCGAGGAAGGAATGGCAGTAAATCACGATGATAGCGTTCAATGGTTTCATAGAATTCGTTTTCTCGGTTGGTGAGCTGCTTACAGACGGCTCGGCGAGAGAATCGCCAGAGCGTATTGTGGCCGCCGACCTGATGCTTGTATGGAATGAGTTCAATGGCCTCTAGGGGCTGGCGGGCCTGGTGCTGGTGGTTATGGACATGGTCTTCATGATGGGTCACGGCTCGGGATAATTTAGTAGGGGTGGTTTGGTTCACTTCATTGTCAACGTCCACGGCAGCTTCGGTGGGGACTTTGACCTCTGCCGGTGGCTCTGCACGACGTGAAACAAGGCTCTCACGGGAGGCAACATGCGAAACCTGGTAGGAACTCTCATCCTTATTCTCAATCTCGGGCTCAGGCTCGTCGGCCTTGACTAGCCAGGGATGACTCTTGGTCTGTGAGCGCGACCTCGGCCGCCGCACCACATCATTGTCACTACCCTCACTCACGCTTGCACGGCCGTCGTCGAGTTCCTGATGGGGGTGGAACACGGCAGACGAAATCTTTTCTTCGCCAGACTCGTCGGCCTCTGCCTCCAAGTCAGTGTCCGCGTCAGAGTCGGTGTGAGCCTTGCCGTGAGCGTGGTCATGTACGTGACCGCCGCTGGCCCGGCCCTGCTCAACGGCCTTGGCATCGGTTTTGATCTCAGCGTCATCGGCTTTGGCTTCGACATCAGCCTCGGCATCGGCAGCTGCGCCTCCATCCTCGAGTCCGGAGGCATCCAAACCGCCGACCTCGGAGTCATGTGACGTCCGCTGCTTCTCCACCTCGGCGACGTGAGCCGTGTCCGGCCCCACCTCATGATGAAGCGGTGGCTCCAGCTTGGCCTCGTTATGATGAAGAGATGATTGCGGTGCACAAGCCCTGTCGCCACCTTGTTCCTTTTGCTGCAGCGCAAAGCTGGTTTCTTCAAGGGGCGAGGCGACAATAGGCCCTGCATCAGACACCCGTGCTGGAAGAGACTCGGTCCTAGTTAGTTTTGCAGGCGCTCTTGTGTCTGCTGTTGGTGTTGCCTTTGCGGTCTTGTGCGACGGTTCTAGTGGCTGTTTCTCGGTTAAAGTAGTAGGCTCTTCGTCTATCGTAGCCACATGCTTATCGCGATGCGAGGCTCTGGTTTCCTTGCGCCGGGGCTTGTCGTCTGGAGGAAGTCCCTCCTTGAAGAAGCGCAAACTGTAGCTGGACTTGCGACTGCGTGCATTGTGTTCCACACCCGCAATAGCCTCAGCGACTGATTGTTCCACTAGGCCGTCCTCTTCGCTACCATCGCCAGAGCCAATGGACCAAATCTTCTCCGTCTTCTCGGGAGCGGCAGTGCCTTGTGACGGTCATGGTGAGAGTCTTGTGAATCAGTCTCGTCTCCCGCATCGGTGGAGTGGTCAGGGGCATGCTACGGCAAAGATAAGCAGCCAAATCCTTAT
>MDJU01000653.1:0-17591 GCA_001721665.1 Trichoderma pleuroti
TTACTAAAAGGCTTTTTTTAAAGTATTTTTTTTTTTCTTAAGAAATAAAAAAAAATTATAATTTTTTTTTATTTTTAAGCTAAAGAAGGTTACTTTTTTCTAAGGCTAAAGGGTTATTATAAATTTAAGGGTAATAAAGTTTACTTTATTTTAAGTATCTAAAGGATTAATATATATTACTATCTCTTTAAAATACTTAAATAAATTATAAAAAGAAGATTAAGTTTATTTTATTTAATAGCTAGTTAAACCAGTGGGAGTTTTTTAGTAGCTAGGTACCTTAAAAGGTAGGGTACCTGTAGATATAAGAGGGAAGCTTAGCTTAAGATCAGGTCCTAATATGGACTATAAAATAACTAAAGAAATTATAGTACCAAGAGGTTAAAACTGAGGATGAAAGGAATGGGAAAGGGGGAAGCTTATAGATAAAGACCGAGAGAACGCTTACGCATTGTGTAAATTTTGAATGTTACTGAAACAGAGGCGGTATTGTCTATGAGCAATTACTATTAATTTTGCTCTCCAATTCCACAACGACCAGATGACTTCATACAGAAGGTACTATAGGCACCTGCCTGTAAGGTACGTGGAAATTTGTACCCAGTGACAAGGCAAATAATGCCTGAGGTATCTGCAAGTCCGGGCGGTGTATCTCGCTTATCGCGACTGCCATTTGGAAGAGCACCACCAAGAATTTCGAAATAGAGGAAATATTTGTTGCAAGAATTTCCGAAAGCTCAATTTTACGTAAATATACGACTATTCAGTCAATACAATCTCAAATACGTCTGTTCATACACTTCGCAATGGCTCCCAAACGTCTCGCATCCACCTCTCCCACCCCCCTGCGCCGATGCAAGAGGCTCGTGCAGCAGCCAGTTGAAGAGCCCAGCAGTTCTCCAACCAATGAGAATGCTGAGGCTGTTGTCGAATGCCCCGAGCCCCTGCAGAAAGATGGGGATTATGAAGAAGAAGAGTCCGAAGAAATGTCCGAAGAAATGGACATCATCATGCAGAATGGCCTTGGTGACGAGCTACTACTTGAAGCCGTCGAAGATGTGATGGAGGTAGAAATCACCAACCAAAAAGGTGAATCCCGGGAAATGGTGAAAGAAGGATAACGACAGGTTCTCCCAGAAATGAACCTTCCGTCCGATATCTTTGAACGCCCTGATGTTGACTGGCTTGACACACTTTTGGAAGTGTCAAGTGCCTCCACCTTCATGAAATTGGCGATCAAGAAGTTTGCTGTTCGGTATGTCTTTTTTCATCCATCAATCCATTCGTCAAACTCATAAAGTGCATTAACTGATAAAAATAGACTTGGGAAGAGGGCTTACCTACAATCTCTTGTCGATGTGACAGACTACCGTAGTGACACCCCCAGAATTTGGTGGCACTCTCACTGCCAAACGATGGATACGGCATGGGAGGGATACTTGGAGGGACTGGGCGACATCCTGGGCGAGGACTCTGGGTTCGACATTTCGACCTTGTCCAAGCCATCCGGGCCATTCGGTGCCGCTCTCTACATGCAATGGTTCGTCAAATCGCCAAGCTTCCAAGCTTAGTTGGGCAATGGCTGACACACTCACAGGCACTACCCAACATGGACCACAGCCGGCTCAGAGTTCAACTTCTGTCATGTCATGGTATGTCTCACCGCTGGCACACTCTCACTTATTCACTTGCCGACACTGTCTTTCCAGGACCCTGGAAACCCAAGTCTCCGACAACAGGAAAGAAGATTGGGCATACGCTAGATGTATGCACTTCCGACATGATCCTGATCCGTGAGGACTCTAGGGATCCTAAATGGGAAAACATCTTTGGCGCCACAAAATGGGCTGCCATACGGAGCCTCAGCATTGACTTCAGTTACTCCATAATGAAGTCTTCTCCTGTTGTCGTCCTTGTCGGAAAACCGTGTTTCGAAACGTTTGAGAGACTCCTACGCCAAGACAACTCGATACAGCTCGTCAAGGTCTTACTTGGGATATCAACTCGGATTTTTTGCCGGGATGCTTGCTTTTATGTCGCCAAAGATCCAGTAAGCGACGAAATTCGGCAATTGATCTTCCTTTCCCCCCATGGAAGCCGATTCGTGTTTGGGAGCACGCCTAAGGAGGCTGCGTATGCGGATCTCATCTGGAACGCCGCCGCCGCCACTGCATGCATCGACATTGTGATCCCAGATCTTTTCGGATGGTTTACGGCGAAAACAAACAAAGACGGGTCCAAAATCACCGATGCGCGGCGGGCAGGAGGTTTCCAAGAACTCGCCCGAGGGGTAGAGACTCGCCGGGCGAAGGGCTTCCTTGAGCTGAAAAGGGGCCGCGATACTATGAAGTCCCAAGGCTACCCTAGCCTTGTCAGAGCTCGCGAAGCCCAGCGTGCCGCAGGATATCCTGAATTGGTAAAGGCACGTGCATCCCTAGCAGCGCGAGGCAATCCGCACCTGAAAGCGGCCCACGACGCCATTCGAGCGAAGGGCGCAGAGCACACCAAGCCAGCAATGGAGGCCTCAAAAGTCAAATGCAAGGCCCTGCGGCTTGACAGAACTCAGGTGCTTCTCAATAGCTTCGATGTGAAGTATCTGCTGCGCCACACGCCATCATACTACGACGACAATGACAACGCAAAGAATACGTACGGCCTCTTTGCGGAACTTCGTGGATGGCCGAACCTCTGGGAGACCTTCGGTCCCCGACGAAAAGCCGGCTACAAGCAGCAGCTCAAGAAGGCTCATGAGTACTTCACCACGCTGCGCGACTCTCTAGACGGTCTTCTCCAGACGCGGACCGATGACGGAAAAAAGATTCCCCATACGGCCTTCCAACGGAAATACGCGCTCTGGTACGACAAGGACAAGCATCCGTACGGCCTTCGCTGGGAGGGAGATGGCGGTCCGGCCGACGACAATACGAATACGGATCCAAATATCGCCATTTCGATCTTCTGGCACTATGAGACCAAGTATCTGAAGGAGCAAAATGAGTTCGCCCAGCTCATACGTGACGTAAGTCCCCTCACAAAGAGAGAGAGCCTCAAATAGGTTGAGAGACTAATCAGGTGCAGGCCCTCCAACGCGGCCATACTGCCAGCCCTCGTCTGATTCATCTTATTGAGAGCTTCAACCACGATGATAACGTCAACCAAGATGACGGCGGCAGCAATGACATCGACGACATGGACATTGACGTCGACGATGCCGACAATAATGGCAGAGGCAGCGGCAGCGGCAGCGAGGCTTCCTCCCATACTGCTCAGGAGATCTCCGGCCCAGAGGGCGGAAACCAACCGTACGTTTGTCGCCATCCTGTCCCTGTACATGACGGTTACGCTGACCGACAGTTAAGCCCCGAAATTCCCGACTCGGAGTCTGACGAAAACGAGAGTTGGGCAAAGTGTTCTTCGGCCCTACCGTAAGTTGACGTCTGTGCTGGTTGAAGATGTCCACGCTAACCTACTGCCCAGCCTCGAAATCCCCAACTCCAACTCGGACCCAGACTCTCAATTGTAGTCCCCTCTCCCCCTTCCCCTCTCCCTGCCTTCCTTCCTTCCAGTTCTCCGTTCTGGCTCACGCTGTCTCGATCTTTGGTCGTTGGCACGTCTGGTCGATCTTTCCTTCCCTCCTTCCCTCCTTCTCTGCTCGCCTGGCTGGCGCTGTCTCGATCTTTAGTCGTTGGCACTCAGAGTCAGTGTCGAGTTCTCTTTCCCCCTTGGCACACACTGTTTCGATCTCTGGTCGTAGCAGGTCGGAGTCGATCATTCCTTCCCTTTCCCCCCTTAGCTCTCACGCTGTCTCGATCTTTGATCATGGCACGTCAGAGTCAAGATTTCCATCTGGGTCTTTAATGTCTTCCTCTGCCCACTTGGCTGACGCTGTTTCGATGTTTATTCGTAGGCGCGTAGAGTCAGTCTCCCACGTATCCCTTGCCTGACACTGTAGGACGTAGAGCACTCACCTTGTAGATTGACCAACTCGTAGTTTCGCACAGTAGAATGGACTGGTTCTGTAATGGATGGATGGATGGAATTGGCGTTTTGCGTGGAAAAGGAATTCGGGAGTTTTTCGGGCACATCGGCTGGCACATTGTTTTTTTTATCATGGAGTGGAGTTTACTCATTTTTTCTCAGTTGACGGCAGAGTCACTGATGGATGGGCAGGGCACATGGCAACGTTGATTGATGAATCAATTATTGTTCTTCTTTGATGAATGCAATTGCTTCCATGAGAGATGAAGACGAACTGCATTGAAGACTACCCTTACTGCTTGATCTTGAATGGCGCATATTACGGTCTTGTTTCGGGCTGGCACTTCTCCGTACAACATCAATACAACACCAGCCTATGAAGTCTTCATTGTTTTGGATCAATTCTAATCTGGACATATGAGCACACGGCACAAAACTTCGCTTGGCGCGGTACAGCACTCCATTGAAGATGGCCCGCTTGAAACATAGGCGCTCATATAGTGCCTAGGGCCTAACGTTATCGCTACCGGGCACCTGGAACTGATCTGCAATAGCCCGCTAGCGAACAGTGCCAGCCGATGGCTGAATTTCGGCCGGAGGACCACTAAGAAAAAAAACACTTTGTCTTTGCGTTTGCATTGAGCTTGCGTGCGTGTGTTTAATGTTTTGTTGGCAATCCGAGTTCTTTTTTTCTTGTTTCCGATATTCGCGGGCCATTTCGAACCATCTACCAAGCATCCACACCACCGATAGTTCATGCCGATGCCACAGTCTTTTGCAACAACCCCCTCTTCTTCAATTTTCCGCCCTGAAGCCGGCCATTGTGATAACCACCTCAGGTGAGAGATTTGCCTAGAATGCGATACTTCCATAGAAGCTGACCCATCCCCGACTGAGGAATCTCGACCGACGACCGGCGATCAACCCTCCAACGAAACCTCCGCCTCCACCTCCACCGATCGCCGACCGACCCTCCACCGGCCGAAACCTTGCTCCACGAAGCCGCGATCCAACGTTCCGATCTTTTGCTCCACACGACGGAGGTGGCTGCCAGCCACGCTATTGCGCGAACCGCTCCGATAGTGGGCATGGACACAAGGTTCACAGGGCGGGCAGTGAGTAGTGACACTACAGCCATCATTGCTGGGCTACTGTTCCTCCCAAGTGCTAGGGATGAACCACATTGTCTCAGAGTACTCAGGCATATCCTCGCAGGTGCTCTGTGTCACGGCCTGATCAGCGACGATATCCTGACTGCTGGCCCTTAGTGCCTCCCAAAATTTTATCCCGCCCCGCGAGCTCGTTGAGGCACACACAACAGAAAAAGGACATACCCCTTCCTAGGTACTGGAGCAGTCACCAGACAACGATGTGGCGAGTACAAGGAAGGGACTTGCTACCACCGCTACCTTTAGGTTGTTATCCATCTACCACTATTTTGCCTTCTCCTGCCCAATAACTTCCCACAATTCTGATACATCTACAATATTAGATCAAAGCCAAGTGGTATGGACAACGATCTTGATAGTGGCTGCTCGAAGGTGACCTCCAATGCTCCCTGTGGGGTTACGCTGCCTATGACTGGTTCATCAACTCACGAATCCCAACTGCCCGCTCCCGATAAGCAAAATTCCGCTTTAACAAAGCTTTACCCGACTGACAAAGCCTCCTTTTGCATCCTCAGCTGCTAGCAAGCCCGCCCCAAACACCCTTGCTGGGTCTCATCAGGTAACACGTACGTGCCTGGATAAGGTGGTGGCGGATCGTTTCCTGGATCCCAGCCTGGACCCCAACCGCCGCCGCCATAAGCTCTTCATCCTGGAGGTCTCCGGCCTGGATTAGTCCCATTACGTCATACTGAATAGAGGATCCTTCCGAGGACCGCGAAGAAGATGACTGCAAATGCCCAGGCGCCCAGATCCGTTCCTTCTTCGCCCTCGCTGAACCAGCGGCCATTTGGATTGGCCACGTCCGGGTACCGCTTTTCGCCCTTGTCAGTGAGTATCAACTTGTACTCAACGCCGCAGCTTCCCTTTAAAACATGAGGATCATTATGAGCAGCGTAGCCCTCGCAGATGACATCGGTGCTGCCTAGCTTGAACTCCTCGGGCAGAGAGGCGCTGCAGCTCCAAATCGATATATTCTGTGCCGTATGACGTCGGTTTGGGGCTCCGCACTCCGTCGGCCCTGTCAGAGGAAGTTTTCGAAGAGAGTGGCAGAAAAATCTGGATCAGCATCGGTACTTTTGTGATACCTTCGCATGCGTTACGAAACTCTTGAATAGCATCCGCGAATGCGTCGGGTCGGCATTTCGTAGATGGCGTACCTGAAATGCCAAGGTGTACTGTGTCCATTAGCTTTCCAGCCTCTCCATACGCTCAGGATCAGATGGACGCCAAAGACGTATTGTCCGATGTGTAGTTTGTAGCATGTTAATACCACCGCCGAAGAGAGCAAATGGCACTTGTTGTGACAGATAATCTGATGCCACATAGGGTCGGTGCCAGGAAGATCAGGTGGCACGGGAGGGTGATCAGAGCTCGTTGAATGCAATCTTCAAAGAGCATCACCCCCTATGCGGTGTTCAGAACCGTTGAGGGAGATTTCTGAAAAAAGACATAGAGGGATCGAAATCTGCATCGGGGCTGAATCTGATGGCATACGTGAAAGTGCTCTGTTGTTGTATTTGATTGGGTTACTCTCAATCACGTCCAAAGATGCGTCGCACTCTGTATCACGTGTGTGCTCAGAGATTAGGAGGTATGTAGATGCTAGACATTGGAAGAGAATACGCAGAACGCAAGGTTCCTTCTCATGCTAGACCAGTAGCTCATTGAGAAAGCCATGATGGCTTACTAGGGTACTGATAGATAACGGCGTGGTGTTTGAAAAGGAACCGCCTCGGCGATTGCACTAAAATACCCAGCAAACGGTAGATCTGCGTAAGCCCATGGATCAAATCCGTTTGTGAGTTTAGCGGCATTCTGACCAGAGTGTAAATTTCCCCCGTGAAATTTGTCAAGGCATTATTGAGACTGGGATTCGCGATTTCTCACGATGCGAGACAGTCCAGAGCAGTTGGATGCCAAGTAACCGAGACCCCAATCATTACATCAATGGAGTTTACGGTACTCTTGATTTGTCGTACAATGTAAAATTCTCAAGGTACTGAAAGTAGCTTATGTACAATAAATTCTTTGCGTACGAGCACGCACGGGGTAGTCTTGACAGCTACTGAATTCCACGTAAGTCAACATGATGGCTCCTTGACCTATAAACCATTGATCCAACTTGGATACATTCCCGCCCGACAGGACTACCTAAGCCTGCTACCAACGAGTCCCAGCCAACCAACTCCCAGACCCCACGGAGCTGCCGACCGACCGACCGATCGAAAGCCACAATCAAACATACTTCGATCCCTTCGTCCCACACGGCGGAGGCGTGACTTGGCCCGTCTATATGGCATAATACGGTACGGGTCCAAGCCATTCTTAGACGACACATGCATCCACTGAGAATACGGAGTGGTTAGTACTGGAGTGATGATATTCGCAAAGGATCTGGTAGGAACGTGGAACGAACAGTTCTATTGTGTCATGATTGGCGGTATTCACTCAAGCGAGGTGGCACCGTATCTTCGAAGTTCGTTCACCACTTGTCCATATCTCCCCGTCCCTTGACATTACGATAATCACGACGCCTTCCGGATCCTGAACAAAAGATAACGATACGTCCCTGCTGCCAGTTACGTGACTCGAATTACCTAGACATAAATCCGTCTCATCCGCTTCGGTCCAAGCACATCGAACTCACCTCGATATGAAGACCCAGGCTTCAGCTTGACATATCATCTACTTGCGACCCTGACCTTTGCAAGGTTCCAGATCACGCGTTTCAATCTCTTCTTTTTTTGGCAATTCGCAATTTGCAATTTAATTAAACATCCTCATTATAATTTGGTATTTCTCCCGCCATGTGATGACTCGCAAAGAAGATGGGCCACAAGCTCACTGATCCGCAAGCCATGCAAATTGGCAGATCAGATCCATTCAGGTGCATCCATCTACACATACAGATTCGCTCACTATGCTATCCGCAACATTCGCCTGCCTTTGCCGCCACTCTAGCTATCTGTGCCCCGAATAATATCGCAGTGCAGCAATCCAAGTTGACACAATTCAATATCTTGCTTTCATATGTACTGGCATGGAGGTGTTGTAGAATGGAGCGATAAGTCAAGACACTTATTTGCGATTCATCAATACTACTTCAACATTCTTAGAGATGCCACCGAACCACGCGATTGGTTTGCTGCCCAACCCGATACGCCGAGACCGACTTTGCCCATCTGGGAACCGCTCTCCGACGCCTCGTCGAATGATCCAATGAGACTTGTCCAAATCTTGATCATATACCGACCATTCGGAGCCAAGCTTACGAACTCGGCAGGTGTCTGAGCGCTCCATCCGCGGCGCGTTTGTCTGTGATACCGCTCCCGCCGCTCTCATGTGCAGAATGCCTCTCTTTAGTACCGCGCGAGATACTGCTCTTACTATCAACTCTTTAAGTTGCCCTATCTTGTAATTAGCATGCACAACTCTATGAGTCCAAATCGACCGACTCCATCCATCAACCGATATTATCATATACTTGATGTCTTTGTCGTAAGTATAACTAATAACTTCGTAGTACCTAGCCAGGTCGCCAAAGTCAGAACGCATTCTCATTTACGTATATCATATATTATACATCACATAGTAGTTAAGTTTCATTATACTATATAGCGTTGTCTGGTCTGGTTTGCATTCGTCCGTTTCCCAATCGTAGATTCGCTAGGCGTGACATGATTTGTCCAAATCTCCCAGTATCTGTATTTGTGATGTATCTCAACTCGACGGTGTGCCTAATAAAGCTGGTACTATTGGACCTTGAGACCTGGTATTCCATGCCATTTTGGGCGCTTTGGAGTACGTAAACCGCCCGAACTCTCCAAATACCGACCGATCTAGCTTGTCTTTAGTAGCATAAAATTGCACGTGGCCTACTAGACATGGATTGGGGTTGAGTTTTTTTTAAACTGGATAGGGGAAAAGACCAAATGATCGGGATTAAGCCCGAGGAGGTTGTCGAAATGGGTGGAGGAACGAGATTGAATACTTATCATCGTCTCGAGGTTCGAGGGATGGTTCGAGGTAGGAGATTGGTTGGCCGAGATTGCCATGGTAATTTTACATCCATCTTTCTAAATCAAGGCAATAGATCAAACAGCCGGAGCTGCATTTGAGGAGACGGTCCCATTGAAGAGAGAAAACAGACCATGAGAGGAATTAATATGAAGCGCAAAGCAGCTGGACAAGGCCGTCAACAAATCGGATGCTTCTAGTTTATGCTAGGTTCAAGAGCACGAGCAAAAGCGGCAATGGACAGAGATACTCTTTCAGTGAGCTGGATTCCCTTGGTGCACTGAACATCGACACTATCTGTACATGTAGTCATCGTTTTGAGCTGAGCAAGTTTCGTACCTACATGAAACCGGTAAGCACCGACAGAAAGACAGACAAGGAACACACATGCTTTCAATTATGTCTTTCTCCAAGTATTTTCCCCATGAGAACCGTGTCCACGTTGCTGAAAGTTGTACTTACCCCAGGTGATGAGTCAAGCATGAATAGAGAAGATCTATTAGCTCCTATCTAGGATCCAGTGCCCGGAGAACCCAGCATGGCTGATCACTGACCGATCGCTGACAGAGCTTCCACGGACTTCTACCCACCAAACAGTTGTCTGACGAAGTCTCCACCGATCAAACCGAGGACCAATAAAGCCGTGAGTGAATGTTCCGATTCCGTGTCTCTCACCTGAGGCCCAAGAGATAGATACACCCAGGCACCTTCATATCACCGGCACAAATTCCGACTGCTATCGATCTTGTTTATCAATGGTGTCGTCTTCTACTTTCTTCTATCATCACTACTTTCTTCTACTATTGCTGCTTTCTTCTACTAGCTCAACTTCTCAACGGCACGGAATTCGGATTGGGATCGAGCGTAATCAATAAAGATCCTAAGCACGGTAAAGAAATCGCTGATGAGATTGTTTGTTTATTTATTTGTTTTATTATTAACATCCACTAAGTAAACTAGTTACATAAGTCTTTATCTAGGCACTAAGACGGTAGGAGCCGTCGAGTTTAAATTAAGCATTTACTATATTTTAAAGTAATAAAGGAAAAAAAAAAGGGGGGGGTAGTTAATCTTATTTTATATATCTATCTTTATAAAGGGGGGGCTATATAGGTTTATTTTCTTTATAAGTTTCTGAAAATCTTTATACCTTCTATTACTAAAGAGGTATTTAATATAAATAGTTCTAAAGTATACCTCCCTTTTTAATATATTAAGAAGGAAGGGGGCTATTATATAATACTTTATAAAATACCTTTATATCTTTAGCTTATTATACTTATAGTTAAGCCTAATATTATATTTAAATCTTTTATAATATTTTATAAAATCCTTATATTTAGATTTTTTAGTTAATAGTTAATATAAAATTAAATATAGGAAATATAATTTTAAGGGTATAAAGGGAGCTTTATAAAGGCTTTATCTACTGGCTTTATAAAACTCTAAGTAATTATTATTTTAGTTATTATTTTATATTTCCTTATATTTTTTTTTATTTATTTCTTAATAAAGGTAATAGTAAAGTAGTTTTTTAAAAAATAAGGGAGTTTTAAACCCTTTTTTATTAATTAGTTAGCTTTTTTATTTTTTAATATATCTTTATAGCCTAGGACTTAGGCTACTTTTATAATTACTTATAAAAGTAATTTCTAAGCGATTTAATATAGGCTTATGTAGGCTCTTTAAGATAAGGCAGGGGTTAGCCTTAGTATTTTTATTTATTATTATTAAATTATTTAAAAAAAGTAGAATTTTTTAAATATTTAAGTTTTTAAAAATATAAGCCTTAGCTAGCTTTATTATTTTAAAGATATTTACTGCCTTAGTATTATAAACCTTTATATTAGTAAAGGGGCTATATATTATAATTTTCTTAAGGTTATAGTATATAATAGTGTCACGACCCGACTCTTATAGTTGCGACAATGGGCCTATAGGGTAGGATACACCGGATTAACTATAGACCGACAGGCTAATTAAGACTGTCGTACGCCAGGCATAGGAAAGCTAGGAAAGCCAGCTTTCTAAAATAATCCTTATAAAAAAGCTAAGAAAGCCAGCTTTCCACTATAATCTAAAATATACAACTAGATATATAAGTTTACTTTATATTACTTATTAAAATACTTAAATAGCTAGTTATTATTAATACAATAGCATTTAGATTAAACACCTAGATCCTTCTCTCTACAGCTAGTAATAAAATTACCTATTTACTAACCTAATCGCTCCGCTAACATAAACTATAAAACCCTTCTAAAGTTTATCCCTTAGGAATAGCTAACCTATACTAATATATAAGCCCTAGTTTATTATATAATAATAACTCTTATTTAAACAGTTACCTTAGACCTATAAATAATAAAATATTAAGAATTTAATAGCTTATAAGCTTTAGAGTTTTAGATAATAATACTAATTACAAAAGTAAAACTTAAAGTAATTACAACAG
Organism: Trichoderma pleuroti; assembly: GCA_001721665.1. NCBI lineage: Eukaryota > Fungi > Ascomycota > Sordariomycetes > Hypocreales > Hypocreaceae > Trichoderma > Trichoderma pleuroti. Next base: position 11,620 of record MDJU01000653.1, read on the forward strand.
TAATATTAAAATACTAAATAATTTTAAAAATACTACTAAAGATATTATAATAACTCTATAACTACTTACTAGCTTAAATAAAGCTAACTAGCACTTTATAATACTTAAAGAACTTATAGAATAAATACACTAGACTATTAATACTTAAGCAGCTACTATAGTAACACTTTAAAGCTAATAACTAACGGGAAATCTAGCCTTTATAATATAATAATAAAAACCTAAAGAAATTATTAAACTACTATTACTAGATAAGTTTAAAAAAGACCTTAAGCAGATTTAGAAGTTTTTTATTAATATAAGAAACTACTTTAGCTACTTCTTAACTACTATAGCTAATAATATTATAAGAATTTAAACTATAAGAAGTTACTTAACTAAAACTGCCAAAGACTAATTTAAGCTACACCTTAGGGATTATAAATAAACTAAGACTACTAAAAAACAGTATACACTTAACCTATTCACAAGCTATACTATATTTAAAAAACAGCTTAAAAAACTATATAGAAAATTTAATAAAATTAAGGAAGCTAAAAATATACTCCTTTAGATTAAGTAAAAAAAACTATACACTAAGTATACTACTGCCTTTATATACTTAATTACTAGAACTAACTTAAATAATAAAGTATAATATATACTTTACTACTAAAAATTTAACATAAATATTAAGGATAAACTCTCTAGGGATAAGAAACCTAATACTCTTAATAAACTTATAAAAAAAAGCTACTTACATTAATAAATAATAATTCTAATAACATTAAGAACGTAAATAAAAAAAAGAATCCTTAAAAAAATAATCCTAAGATACCTTTACTTTAGTAATAACGCTAACTAAAAGAAAAAAAAGAGACCTTATAACCTATAATAATAGGAAACTAAAACTAATAAACCTTAGTACTATTAAGGTATAATATAAAAATATTAAATACTATAACTATAGAAAAAAGAGATATATAAAAAAATACTACTAAATACCTAAGAAAAAAAAAATAAAAAATTTATACTTATTCTAAAACCTAAGGAAAACTAAGTTATTAATATTATATAACCCTTAATAAACTATAATATACTATATTTCTTAATATACTATAATAACTAATACTAAATATACCTTAGTAATAAATAAAGCTTAGGATAATTCCCTAGGGGATTTAAGATATAAACCTTAAATATACTTAAGGAAGTTACTTAGGAGGAAATAGCAGAAATTAAATAATAATATACTATATTTATAAACCGTAAATAATATTAAAAAGGCATAAACTATATTAAAATACTAATTTAATAAACCCTTAATAATATAAATATAACTTCTTCGCTATACCTAGGGAATAATAAAATAATAAAATAAAAAAACTTACTTAAACTTTAAGAATAAAAAAGAAGTTATTTATAAATAGGAATAATAGGAAATTATATAGTAAAACTATAATATTATATAATAAAACTATAATATAAAATACACTAACCTTAATATTAGTAAACTATACCTTAATTATAAATTACAAAAACCCTAGGGATTTAAATATCCCTATAGATAAAAACCCTTAGATAAAAAAGATAATAATAATAAAGATAAAATTATCTATAACAAAAGCAAATATATTTACAAAAGCAGCTTTTAGAAATTAAACTTAGCAGCTAAAAGATAATAAAATAAAAAATAAAGACTGCCACTCTTTTATAATTAATATAGACGTTTACTACTAATAGAAAATAAACTATATAAACTCTATAGATTATAAAAACTATTTAATAACTAATATTATATATATAACCTTAAAATAAATAAAAACTATAATAGTTTTTTAAATACTATACTACTAGTAAGCCCTATACCCAAGGACCTCCTTAAACAATAAAGAAGAATTCCAAAAATCAACATAACTAAGGCATATAATAAAATCCAGGTATTAAGAGGGGAATTTCAATAATATTATAATAATAAAAACACCCTATACCCTAAACCCATAGGATTAATTCTATACTATATTAATAATATCTTACTTATAAACTAATATAATAAAGCTAATATTATTAACTATAAATTACTATTATATAAGCAGTATACTATACTTAAACTCCAAGAATAGCACAAGGATTATAAAGCTATAAAATATAGATAAGAAGAATTTACGCTCTATAATAAAAAACCATTATAAAAAAACACTAACGCTAACGACATATACTCATATATATTACCTATAGCCTAAAACAATAAAGGTTTAACCCTATAAAATATAATAATAATAATAATTTACAAAAAATTAATTAAAAAAACCTACAGAAGTATTATAAGCTTACCGCCAGAAACATCCCTTAGCTTAAATATACCTAATATAAACGCTATAATATCTAAAACTATAAACTAAAATAAATTACCTTAGATCTAAATAATATAAATATTAACCCCTACGGTAATAATTATTATAATAACGTAGATAATATAATCTACTATAACCTAAATATAATCTTAAGAGGAAAGATATTAATAAAAATTCTAAGTGCCTAATACTTTAAAAAGAAGCCTAATTATAGTACTATATAGACTCCGGAGCTATAATAAGCTATATTATGCCTTAACTTATTAACTACCTAAAGTTAACTAACTATAAAAAAGAGAAACTATATATACTTATAAATATTAAATAATAATAATTTACCTATAATAATAAAACCATTAATTATAAAACTAATTACCTTAAGATCTAGTTTAGTAAAATTATTAATTATTTTAAATTTAATATCGTAAATATCTTAGGATATAATATACTTTTAGAATATAATTAGCTAAAGTTATATAACCCTAATATTAATTAAAAAAAAAGGCTATGTAATATAATAACCTTATACTTAACTAATTAATATCCTAGTAAAACTATAACTAAATTAAAAGAATTAATAAAATATTATAATATCCCTAACAATAGGATTAAAGACCCCTATATTAAATAAAAAAATATAAAAACATACAGAAATAAAAATAATTATAAAACAGATACCTATTATAAAACTATAAAAGTTCTTAAAAATAATTAAATATATTAAAAAACCTAAGAAGAAGTAAATTAGATTTCTTAACTTAATTATATAGAAGGTCAAGGAATTATACTACTAAGACTAAAATACCCCAGAACATTTAAGAAATATACTAATAAACCTCCAGTATATAAAAGTCTTTAATAAAAAGCTTAACACTAGACTACTAAAATATAACTAATAAGATTATAAAATTAAACTTATAAATAACAAAATCCTAATGTTTAATAAAATCTATAACCTAAGCGCTACTAAACTTAAAATACTTAATAAATAAATTAAAGACTAGCTAAAGAAAAAATATATTAAACCTTTTAAATCCTTAGCAGAATATTTAATTATATTTATACCTAAAAAGAATAAAAAACTTTAACTTATTATAAACTATTAATAATTAAACGTAATAACTAAGAAAAATATTATATTACTACCCCTAATTTTAGAAATTAAAGACTGGCTTACAAAAGCTAAAATCTTTACTTTACTAGATCTTAAAGAAGTATATAACCTTATTTAAATTAAGAAAAGCAATAAATAAAAAAACCGCCTTCCGCACTAAATACAGACTCTATAAATATTAAGTAATACCTTTTAGACTTATAAACACTCTAGTATTCTTTTAGAAAATAATTAACTATATATTATAAAACTACATAGATTATTTTATTATTATATACCTTAATAATATCCTTATTTATTTTAAGAACTTAGAAGAATATAAGAAATACATTAAGAAAATATTATAAACACTCTAAGATAATAAACTCCTAGTAGAACTTAAGAAATATAACTTTTATATATAGAAGGTTATATTTTTAAAATATATTATTACCTTAGGTAAAGTTTAAATAGACTTTAAAAAACTTAAGGTAATTAATAATTAAGAACCCCTAAAGAACGTTAAATAAGTATAAAGTTTCTTAAGACTTATTAATTATTACTAATACTTTATTAAGAACTTTTTTAAAAAATTATTATATTACTTATAAACTTAATAAAAAAAGATATTATATTTAAAATAATATAAAATACTTTAATAGCCTTTAAATACCTTAAGTAAGCTCTCATAAATATACTAATACTTATAATATTTAACCTAAATAAACTAATTATAATTAAAACCGACGCCTTAGACTATAGAATTAAAGGAGTACTTAGCTAACTAAATAATATAAAGAAAAAGAAACTTAAGCCTATTACTTATTTTTCTAAGAAATTATATAAACTAAAACTTAAATACCCTATTTATAATAAAAAATTTATAACTATATACTAAGCACTTAGTAAGCAGTACTAAAAATACTATTATAAAAAAAGCTAATTTCTAATAATAATCCTTATAAACTACTAAAATATTATTTACTTTATAATAATATAAGAATTATTTTATAAATAAGTTAAATATTATAAGCAACTTTTTAAATTTAAGCTTATTATTAAATATTATAGCAGATTAAATAATAAATATACTAACGTACTTAGCAGGCGCCTAAACTACTTTTAGAAAATCCCAGAAGTTAAGGCTTAAATACTAAAAAAGAACTAGTATAATAACTTAGTAATCTAATTAATTAACACCTTATACTAAATTAAAATAGACAATCTAATTATTAATAATATAAAGGAATATATTAAGAATTAGGAAAATAAATAATACCTAAAAGGCATTTTTATAGACACTAAATACCTAATATTAAATAAACTTATTTAAGTACTAGAAGACTTATAAAGCAAAGTAGTAAAATTAATTTATATACATAAGCTTAACAGATACCATAGAATTAGAAAAACCATATAGTAAATTACATAATACTTTAAATTTAAAGGAATTAGGAAATAAGTATAAAAAGTTATATTAAAATATATAATATATAAATAAACTAAAACATTACGCTACCTTCCTTACGGAAAACTATAACCCTTACTAATTCTAATTAGAAATTAAAAATTAATTATATTTAACTATATTATAAAGCTTCCACCTTCTAAAAAACCTATAACTAACAAAACTTAAGATAGTATTTTTATAATAGTTAACTAACTTTTAAAAATAGCTTACTTTATCTTAATAATAGAAAAAAGCTTTATAAAAAGACCTAGCTTATATCTTCTTCTAAAACATCTACGCCTACCATAAACTACTAAATAAAATTATCTCTAATAAAGGATTAACATTTATATTTAAATTTTAATAATTACTTATAGCAAAAATTAGACTAAAACATAAAGCTAGCACAGCTTACTACCCCCAGATAGATAAATAAACAAAATAAATTAACTAAATCATTAAGATATACTTATAATACTACGTTAACTTTAATTAAGACAACTAGGTAGAATACTTACCAACCGCCTAAGCATCCTATAACAGCACGCCAGTAGAATCTATAAATTACTCACCATTTTACATAAACTACAGGTTTAAACCAGATTTACACCAGCCACCTATTAAAAAAGAAAATACCAGCAAAGCTATTATTATAGCTAACAAACTTAAAAAACTATATTAAAAATTATAAATATAACTTAAATTCATTAAAGAAAAAATAGCTAAATTCGCAAATATAAAAAGAATTAAAGAACTAACCTTTAAGAAAGGAAATATAGTCTACCTACTCTAACACTTATAAAATAATAAACAGCCTAACATTAAAACCAATAAGCCAAGTAATAAGCTTAATTTTAAAAAACTTAAACCTTATAAAGTTATAAAAAAAATTAAACCTATTAACTATAAAATAAATCTTCCACTTACCCCAGGGAAATAAAGAAAAACTATATATTTAAATTTTTATATTTTACTACTAGAAAAAGCATTAGTAAATAAAAAAATAAGTAAAGTTATATAAGATAAAATTATTATTTAAGGCAAAGAACTTAAATATAAGGTTAAAAAAGCTTAAAAATAATAAAAATTTAACAAA
>MDJU01000654.1:0-17550 GCA_001721665.1 Trichoderma pleuroti
TTTAAGTTAATAATTTTTTATTATTATTAAAATAAAATAATAAAGTTTTTAAAGCTATTTATTATAATAATAATTATTATTATTATACTTAATTTTACTTTATTAAAGCTAAATAAAGGTATTTTATTTATAATAAGGGCTTTTTTAAAGTATTTTTTTAAAGGTAAAAAAAAACTATAATCTTTTTTATTCTTAAGCCTAAGGGGGTTACCTTCTTTAGTAATTAAAAAGCTATTATTAATCTAGGGGTAATAGATTTTATTTTATTTTAGTTATCTAAAGGGTTTATAAATATTTCTATTTCTCTAAAGTCCTTAAATAAGACTGTAAATAAAAATATTATAATTATTTTATTTAATAGCTAATTAAATAAGTGGGATTTGACAGTCGCTCCGAACTCTAAATATACTGCGTTAAAGCCTCTTGATAAGAGTTATATCTATGGCAGATCCTTCGCAGAAATATACCCTCATTTCCCGACTTCGAGACAAAAGTATTCTCTGGAGAGTGAGGGGTTTGTGACTAGGTATGAACCGCATTTGGAAGGTATCAGAAAGTCGAGAACAAACTGCACAGCACCCTCGTGAACGCGGAATAATCGTTGATGTAGCGCCTCGTCATATTGATACTTGAGAGTGTCCATTAGCGTGGTCGATAACCAGAGACCTCCAAGGGGCCAGATAGTGGCTGACATGCAGCGATCTTGAGGGTTCGTATCGGCCCAAATGTCGGTGTTATGATGTGCACACCAACCTCGGCAGCCATACATGACCTCGGCCGTTTTGCGTCCCCGGACTGACATTCGTTCCAAAAGATCCAACAGTGGAATCGAGCAATCATCGATCAGACTACACGGGCCAGCGGGCCAGTAGTTCATCTGCAGGTTGATGTTGATGGTATATTTTGATCCCCAAGGTGGAGCAAAAGCTCGGGTTCCAGATGCCTTGAAGCGTTGCTGGTAATCCTTTGTAGCCATTCCGACTACATGAAATAAGCAGGTATCGGCCATAGTTGTGATATAAGGCGACAAGGCCAGGATCCCTACAGCTTCGAAGTCGCTGGTCCATTGGCAAATCACAAGCGTCTGGCCACATTCTCAGGCTCATCCGGCCGAAAAGATTAGAATAATCTGTCCTATGCCTCTCCAGTAGTTCATCCCACGGCCGTGCCAGGGCCTGATCGATCTGAGCCAGGGCGACGACTTCGGGGTTCGCATGACGGAATGTTGTCTGTGCGGCGATGCCGACTCTGCAGGAGGCAGAGTCAATGACCAGGCAATTTCCGATGGCCTCAATGGTGCCGCCATCGTCGCAGACAACGCCAAGAACAGAACACAATCGATTGCTATTCAATCCTCCCGGAGTTGCGTGAACCAAAATGTGGGAACCAGAAGCTGTGATAGTGTCGGCATAGACGTTGGTTTCGGTTTCGTTATCGCTCAGCCGGTCCAGGCGCACGATGAAACGGGTTCTTTTTGAAGCAATAAACCGTAAAAGCAATGCATTATCAGGATATGAGGCGATAACGTCTCGTTGATAAGAGTTGTCATCGACTGTATACTGAACAGAAACCTGCGAAGTAGCCAGATCGAGGCAACGCCGATAATTAGCGATGTTCTTGTGGTTGAATTCCAGTGTTGCGGTGCCCATCGGCTCGTAGTGACGCATGCTTGCGGGAGTTGCAAAAAAACATTCCTTGACTAAAGCCTCAGCCTCCGAATGCTTCTCTTCTCGAACCAATTGTCGAAGTTTGGGCAGCATACGATAAGCATCCGGCGGCGTCCTCTCTTGAGGGCCTCCATACCACACCGAGTTTTCGTTGAGCTGCATCAGCTCTACCTCGGTCCGCCCATATACAACAGCACCAAGACGGCCGTTGCCAATGGGTAGGGCTTCTGACCATTGTGTGGTTGGAGCTGAGTAATGGATCTGAAGATGCCGCGATTGACTCGTGTCGCTATCCATCTTAGCTGGTACTATAGTTTTTCTTCCGGGTTGAATTGATTGGCGAGATTGGGACGTAAATCTGCCGTGAGACAGGCTTTTGGAAAGAGTCCCTAATATTTGGTGTATGTATTGGTGATTGATAAGATTGCATACGCAGCTCAGGAAAGACTACAGGTAGTTGAACCGAGTGCGATTCTCTCAAGTCTAACTGGTCTAGCTACCGGCTTCTTATACTTATTCTAGTGCCCCTCATCCAATCATAAAATCACCCTCAAATGGGATCAGACTATGATATATATGACCCTAAAACTGAGCGGATACTTGGTTCTCATCTCCTTCAGAATTGCAATTTGTCAGTCGGCCGAACGTTCGGATTGCACCAACAGTATCCTAAGCCGACATAACATGCGTTGAAGGCCGGTTATGCTTCTAGTATGGCCGGATTTTTACCCGAACGTTCAACCTTGTCTCCTAGTCAGTGCAATTCATTGACTCACTAACTGCGGGGATTTTGTCATCTCTTTAGCCAACCTGGAACTAGATCGTTCATTCAAAGCACACTGTAATTCATGTGATTTGTAAACGCGTTAGGTAAATTCGTTAATTCAAGTATTTAAGCCGACGGAAAATAGAGACGGACACCCCGTTACTTGATGCGTTTTAAAGTAAGAGAAATTCCTATTGTGTACAGAGAACTTCCCTCTCTATCAATTTCTCATGAGCCCTCTTCTAAAGTTGCGTCAGGGCTTGTGTATGAGATGTTGTCAGGCGATATGAGTATATGAACCCAGCAGGTTCATTATACGTGTTACTCGGGAGAACAGTCTGCTACAGGAAGGATATACTGTAACTTTGAGCACTATCTAGGGCTAAGATGAGATGAGCCTGAGCCACCGCGATGAGCTTTCAAGGGAAGTCTCGCACGAAGAACATGGAATGCATACTACAGCTCGTCAATTGCATTTCGGTCCAGTCTTTGAAATGGGATTCTTCTTACCTAATTTCGTTTTGGCATATAATCCTTAGAAAGCAAGAGGTAGGTTGTTATCAGTGAATTACTATGGGAGTTGCGATAGATAGATTAAGTAGCATTGCTACATCAAGAGATATACTTGTCTAACAAGGCGCCTTATTCTATGGTATTGAAGTAATAAGGCAACAGTCTGGGACTGGCAGACATCATTCAGATGTGGATCTACCTCATTCTCTTACCACCCTTCTACTCCAGCTATCTGCGGCCGCAACCACAACACAAGGTCGACAAACTGTTGGCGCCTGACTGGCCCTATTCAGAAGCCGATTTATCCTGTCGCCTCTCTCCTTTTCAGCAGTTTTGCCTTCTGGAGCCGCTTGGACATCTTAACGGGATGGACCCCGGGCGTCTCAAAAACGTAATCAATCTCTTCCAAGGAGAGAAAACGGAACTCTGGGAAAAATTGCCAAGTTAGATAAAGAAAGGCTAAATCGATCGCAATGAACATGAAGTAAGTCTAAGATACATGTGTAAGCAAACCGACCATCATAGCTAAAACAAAAATCTGTAAATACTGACCTTCCACCCGATTTTTGCGAGAAGTTCGCCCACCCCATATGTCATGGCAAAGCCCAAGCAATTTTGGAAAAACGAATACAGCCCCATTCCTTTGGCACGTTGGCTATAATGGAGGACTTCCGTCGGGTAGACGTTGTGAAGAGTTGACGCTGCAAGCAATTAGGTCGTGGGTAATATAAAACTGATCGAGGATCAACTTACAGAGAAGGCCATTGGAAATCTGGAATAAGTAAATAGCTACTATGGTCAGAATACCCATGGCATCCTTGGCAATGCCGTTGTCAAAGAGTCCACCGGTGACAGACATGAGAGACAGAAAAAATATGAAGACAATTAATGTACTTGCGAGGAGGAATCGCCGAGTGACGCGATCGATGATTAGGGCTCCCGCAAGAGTGGATAGGTATGAGGCAACTGTCATACCTAGGTTGATAGCTAACTGTTGTTGACTGTTTGTAATCCCGACAAGAGTCAGAATCCCCGGTAGATAATAGCCCAGCATTCCTAGATGGAGTGTGTCAGACAAGCACAATGATGAATTTGTATAATGATACCCTGGCTTACCGGTTCCATTGCATTGCTGGATAACCGCATACAGGAAGATGAGCAGGAGGCGATACCTGGCGCTCTTCATTTTCCAAAGTGTACTGAAATCCCATGGCCTTGAGTCAACAGACTCAATGGAGCGCTGGATCTGCTCAATCTCCACGGTAACGATGGGATCCTCAATGTTCTCACTGCTTGTGTGGTACATAGCAATGACCTTCTTGGCGTTATTAATCTGTCCTTTGTAAACCAAGTATCTTGGTGATTCAGGGGTTAGAGGATAGACTAAGAGAGCGACGGTTAAAGGCGGAATGATCTGAACTATCATAGGCATCCGCCAGCTCCAGTCTCCCGTCATGTAAGAGCCACCTAGAATCACGCAGGCGATAGCGATAGCACCGATGCTATAGCACGAACAGAACAGTCCCACTGCCATGCCACGATGAGAGGCGGGTGCAATCTCACTTATGTACATTGGACCGACAGTTGTGCTGAGAGAGCAACCCGCTCCCCCAATGACGCGGCCCAGGATCATACATATATTGTTTAAAGCAGCTGCTTGTATCACACAGCCGATGACAATGATGGAGTTGCCGAGACAGGTAACGCCGCGGCGACCGATGAGATCAGAAATCCACTGGAAAATACTCGCCACCGCGTTTCCAATAGACATGCCTGCTATGATGATAGCAATCCCTGAGCCACTGGTGCCGACGTTGAAGTATTCTCGAAAGGCAGGGAGCGACGCCATGCTACCGATAATGGAGCCATCCATCGCAAACGCAGCAACACCTACAAGCCGATTAGTTATATGAGTAACAAATGTTAGCGACGAAAGCCGCTTGTGTTAATAAACGTACTAAGGCCCTGAAGTAAAATAAAGACCGCCAGACGCCTGATGGCCTTGGTCCTCTAAGCTAAAGAGTGGCTGGCTAGAGCACTGAGATCGATACGGTTGAACTCATACTCGGCCGTCTCAATATGGTACTCCTCAGTCTTTTCGTGTGGTATGTCTGAGCCCGGAATGGGTTCCTGGGAGACGAGCTTGGGCTCCATTGTGAGTATCGACAACAGAGTGGAATGAACAGAAGTTGAGGCTCTTGGGAGTAAATTGTGTCTGGGTCTGTTAGATTATCAGGTCCTAGTCAGATCAATCATCCTGATGCAGTAGTCATGAGAGACTTTATAAACCATAACCCTCCATCATTATAATTACACTAACAACAGATGGAAACTTGCATTCCCAGGCCCAGTCCCAATCGTTTCACTTGTCCGATTATGTGAATATAACACTAAAGACCCGACGGAATATACAAAGCAAATAACTACAGGCATTTAAACAAATTACCTAACCCGTGAATCTCAAGTCCGGCCCGAGACCTCACCCGACCTCCGGTATAGTGCATGCTTATGTTCTCACCGGCTGGGGTTCGGGAATATTTGCTACCTTAGTGCGGAGTGAAATAAAGTTTTGGGGTGTAAATAAGATTTAGCGGCCGGGGGAATTTGGCCATCAAGCATACTGGCAGGATCCATATTACTCCTGCTAGATGGAGGCTAGACCTGCGTGCATAGAAGAAAAGTTCATAGGTACATGAGTGTAAGTTATCGTGGCAAAAGCTCTAGTCCAAAGACCTTGTTACAGGCCCCATACAGTTCAATGTTGGCATGGGATTGCGCCCAATTCATCTCTGATAGGTAGTTGATTCTATTATATTACTTGCTAGAAATGCAATCCATATCCCGATTATTTGTCTAATAGTGTAAGGGTATAACAGGGTTGTAACAATGGTAAAGCTTGGTCAGCAAGTTAGGGCTAAAATGAAGTGCAATACTGGAAGATACAGCTGGCCAATGAGAAATAAACATAGTTCAAGTAGAGCTAATAGAGTAAAGGTAAACAACAAAGAAGCAGAGCGAATAGTTGAGAGATAAAGGTATCTGAATTGGCTATGATTCCATGGCCTTCCCCTGCTAGGTTCTGACTTTATCATTTCCACGGCCAGTCTTGCTTACGCATCCAGTCGGTACAGCACGGTTCCAAAACCCAGTTGGTCATATCCACCACTGGTAGAGCCATAGTCGCCGCCCCCGCCCTCTGCGCCGCCACCATTAGAAACCACCAAATCGCGGTATGCCTTGGTCCACGAAGCGTTGAGACCTTTAAGCACTCCATAATGAGCATATAGGAGCTCACCCATGGGTCGTATAGTGCCGCGGCTGCCAGTACTGATAACCGTCTGTGTTACATCTGAGTTGGAATAAGTAGTGTACGGGACATCCTGACCAAGATTGTATTTGGCCATGTATTCCGAGCTGAAGGATGATGAGTCAATCATTGGATGTATTGCTGGAGATTTGAAGACTTACCCAGCAAGTATTTTGTTACTGAGATATCCGAACAAGTCGTTCCCCTGGTTGTAGCTCTGTTGTGCCAATACACCGACTAGAGCGAAGTCAAGCGTCGCATGACCCTGATCTCTTCCAGCTTCTTGTCCCTGACCCAAGCTCTTCGAAGACCCTGCTTCAGTATATAATTTCCAGATAAACTTGTCAATGGCACCATTTCCGCTACCACTTTTAAAATACGTAATAGCCTCATTTACCAGGGATGAATCATCCGCCAAGACGCCGATAGCATGCATAGAAGCGAGGTTGCATAGATCCCACTATCCCTTCTCATAAGTACGGAACTGTTTGGGAACTTTGTGATGTAATTGACTTACGTTGGCCCAGTAATGGTCAATCTTGGCACCATTATGGTTTGTCAAAAATGAGTGATTCATGGGGTAGAAAACTGTTTTCAGCATGTTGACCAGGTTGCTCAGCCCTTTCCAGCCGCTATAGCAGCGAAGAATTTCTCCAGCATTGGCGAGCTGATACCCGTATAGACCAGATGCTAGGAATTTGTCGCTGCTACCCCATATTTGTGTAAGCGTACTGCTCCAAGCGTCGAGAATCTTGCCCACATTGTCCGCGTATTTGGTGTCTCCAGTGACTTTCCAGTAGATGGCGTTCACGTATGCAGCAGAGGCGTCCCTGTAAAGGTTCGGATAGTTTTCAGTACAATCTGGCGAGCTTCCCCGACAGAGCGTTGCTACCGGTCTAGGGTTATATGAAGTGCTAGCGTGAGCAGCGAGTTTGTTCCATCCCGTGATCCAAGGAGCTTGTTTGCTGTTGACATGCGATTTGATACGAGTGAAATCTGCTTCGGTATGCAAAAGGCCTGGGTGTATAAAAGCGGCACGTACAAAAGGGCTCTGTAAGACGGCCAAAAGACCAAGTAAAGGTACCAACTTCATAGTAGTTAATGATCTATCGCTTTCAGTGTAAATGATTAGACAAAGATGCTTGTATAGGAGGTATCCTTATGATAGAACCAGTTCTACATGAGATTTTATACTTGATATGTTCCTAGCGAATGAAGTATTCGGGAAAGCTCGCGGCCCGGCGCTTTTTTCAAAATTTGACAACTCAACTTTGGTATGACCAATACGTCCCTACAATTTACTCGCGGATGAAGTCTCGGGGGTTCCAAGATGGGAGAAAATAAAGCAAGTTGTTGCGGCATCAATTAGATGGATGTTACACTGTGCGGACCGTGTGATGCAGTGGGAGGGCACAGTGTATCACACTACCAGGTATCTTAGTCTAGCACTTCATTTAGTTGAATCTGTCTTTGCCCTTCCACAAGCACTGAGTTTCCATCAATAACAACTATAATAAATATATTTACTCAGTGTATTGATAACTGTGTAAATATAAATATATTTACTATAGGAATAGTATTAAAGTTCAATTATAAGATTTTATTAATTAGAAGCTTATAATACTGACTATGTATCTATAGGTTAGTGTAATACTCAATTCCTAAGGTAGAAGTTACAGTTATAAGTTTATGTTATAAATAAGTTAAATTAAACTTATTAAATAAATATTTATAATTATATTATGAACAGAAAGTTTTAAGTAAATTTAATTAATGTAATATTAAACTACATGTTGTTTTGATCGGCTTTTTGTCAATTATTGATCTGTTTTCTCCTCTGGTTCGTGAGACCTTAGTAATACTTTGTCAGATTCTGTCGTATGGCCTCTTTCTTTCGCGTTGAGATCAAACATACTGCCCGTTTGCAGTTGCTGTGAGGCGCTGATACCATATGCAACATGGGCAATTGTTTTTCAACATCTCAGAGGCGCTGTGGTCTTTGCTACTTCAATCTCGATGAAGAATCAGCAATTTTAAAAGAACCACCTGTGCAAAGACTTTACACTTGGCGCGAGTCATCCCATATTCACGATGAAGAACGAACAGAATCTCTGGACGAGCAATTGCCGTTTCCACTTCCTGAAGCTTGGTGCGAGTACCTTAGAATTCAAATCCGCACAAAACTCGAGGTATTCCGCACATCGCGCGAGCGGGGTTGTCGCGGCTGCGATGCTATTATAAAAGCAATAGCATCGGCATGCCAAGATGATGACGTGGTTCTGGACGACAAATCGTGGGCGGAAGACGTGCAAGTTACTTGGACGATGCCTTCAGGACGAGATAAAGGCATGAGTAATCTTAAACTGGAAGTTACTGTGAATGTTAGCAGTCGAGAAGTTCAGAGCCATGGTACAGAAGATTACCATCTATGGACGATTTTAATCGACGTTGACAGATTGGATGGGCATGAGAAGGAACAAAGTGGTAAGTTGAACAAAGCAGTCTAAACGAACAACTTGAAGATTGAAACAATGCGTAGGTCACCTATTTGCGTATAAATCTTCTTCCCTATTCAACAACACTGGAGCAGAAACATCTTTGAACAGAATCAGTAATTGGCTCAAGGAGTGCAGCTCATTGCATGACTCTTGCACGTCTGCTTCGGTCGCACAACTGCCCAAACGAGTACTAGAAATGACACCAGATTCACAAAATAACATCAATGTACGCTTGGTCGAAGATTTAGGTGGATATGAGAAATATGTGTGTCTTAGCCATCGATGGGGAGCATCGACGCATTTATGCCAGACGACGATTGCGAGCCTGCCTGCGCACCTGAAGGCAATTCCCTGGGATCGCTTACCCAAGACTTTCCAAGATGCCGCCAAAGTCGCTGTCTGGCTTGGGATCAAATATTTATGGATTGATTCGCTGTGCATCATTCAAGACAGTAGCGATGATTGGAAGGATCAGGCAGCCCAAATGTGTGAGATTTACTCTGGGGCGTACATCACCCTCGCAGCGGCATGGTCCGCTGATAGCGATGTCGGTCTGTTTCGCGAAAGCGCTTCTTTCAAAGTCCAACCTGTTACGCATCCCGGGTCGCAAGCTGCATCTTATCTTATTCGCAGAGTCCCAGAACACACGACGTGGGACGTTGCTGGTGTATTACAGATGACACCAGAGCTGCCTCTTCTCAGCAGGGCGTGGGTCTACCAGGAGCGTCTCTTGTCACCAAGAATCGCCTATTTTACAAGATATGAAGTCGCATTTGAATGCGCAGGTGGCAAGAGGGACAAAATCTGCGAGTGTGAACATATTCCAGGAGGAATATGGGGAGGCGGCAGTAATGGCGCAGGTGGTGGAAGCGGCGAGCATACGGATAGTCGCAAGGTCTACCACTTTGAAGGCCTCCGGGCATCGAATCTCGCTCAAATCAGGAGGTACTGGCACCAAATTGTGGCAGAATATTCTGGACTGCGCATCTCGTTTACATCAGACCGTCTCCCTGCTCTGTCCGGTGTCGCGCGACAGTACGGAACAGCTCACTCAGCCGATCTTGGCCGGTATGTCGCAGGAATGTGGCAAAACTGTTTTCCTTCTGAGCTACTATGGTACTGTGCCTCTCGGAAAATTCATGATCGCCCGGATTCTTATTGCGGCCCAACATGGTCTTGGATTTCTACTGGAAATATTGCCAGTTACGCTACGGGTTGCCCCAGAACGTACCCGGACGATCTGGAGGTTCTCAATATCAATTTTAATCTAGAAGGCCCAGATAAATATGCGTCTATTTCCGAGGCTACTATGGAAGTCAGAGGCTATCTTGCTCCTGGAACATTAGTCGAGGTGCATAACGCTCATTTAGACACAACAAGTATACACTTCAAAGGCATGAGTGGGAACTCTCTGACCTTTCATTACGATTATCCTCTAGATCAGCCAGGGCCTCGACATATTCCTTTCGGAAGTCAGATATGCTGTATGAAAACAGGCTTTGTATGGGGAGGGAATCACATTTGCATACTGCTACACCTAGTGAATCCTGGGGAGAATGTTTATGAGAGGATTGGTCTCGCAACGAATGTGAGTAGATCCGATCTTGATAGCTGGTTCGTTAACTGTGGAAATAAGGAAACACTCAAGCTTTTGTAAAGTAAGACATTATTAGTTACAAAGTCATTATTAGATAAAATGTGCCATCATATAAAATATAACGAGATATGAGGTTGGTGGTTGGCGAGAAATACATGTTCTCTTTTTAGACTTTGCCATGCCTCCATAAGCTCATTCAACATATGCTATGTATCTGTACATTTTGAAGAAATTGACTGAATTCAGTCATAAAATCGCTGATGTGATCTCTAAATATCCGTCTGTATAGCGTAAGCTTTTTTTCCGCTTTCATATGGAGTATATCATACGCTTCCTTCGGAGGTGACTAGATCATTATTCCACGTCTTGTCTACGCATACGTCAATCCACATCACAAATAATTCTCTGCGTCGAACATCTCTACCGTTTTTCTTATTATACTAAAGGCATCTAGTCCCCTCAAATACGTACTCGACTTTCTACCTATGCCGCCGTCGAAGTATACTTGATGTTGAATGATTGCGTCTGTTTGGTTACATAGTCGTCAGGGTTGTTCGCATCTCCAAAAATCTTCAATGCCCGCAGTAGTACGGCATAATTTCCTTCTGGCAAGGTTGCGCCCTCTTGTGTTATGCCATTGAACGCGACTTGGTGGATATTTGTGTTGAGCCATTGCACGGGATACCCAACAAGGCTACCGGCCACATCGACTCCTAGAATCTTCGTGGTTTTGGCTGGTGTGCTACCAAGAGGGATGATGTCCGCTCTCATCAGTGGAACGCCAGCGTCAGCCTCAATCCCAAGCGCAGGATAGTCGACAGATGACGATGCCGAAGGCTGACTACTACCCAGTGTAGGATAAGGTATAGTCCATGTGTCGTTGTCGGGTGCCGCCTCCGCAAAGCGACCCGAGGTATGGTAAATAAAACTATAGTTGGGGTCTATGCTCTGAATATTCCCAAGGCTTCCGGCTACCCCCAGATATGGAATGACAAGATGTTCACCAGTAGAGCCATCCAAGGTAATGTATCCACCATAGATGGGGAGGTTTGATGCAGTGAGCCCCTGGGGAAGAGTTACCTTGACCGTCACCTTGGCTGATCCACCTGCTGGAACTGTGATTTTGGCCTCAGAAAAAGCAAGAGTCGCTGCTATATCGCTTGAGTTTGAAGACCGTGACGGGTTGGACTGCCCAGTTCTATAAGTATCCCTAGATCTAGTGGGCGTGTGGCCGATCGAGTATGTAACAGCTTGCCTAGCCCCATTCTTGATTGTAAAATCGGTACTGTTGACAAAGTGATCTGTATCGTTGAAAGAGAAACTTGATACACTTAAAGAGGTAGTTGCATGAACGGCATCATAAGCTTGCGCCAAACCGGCGCCTTGTTGCGCTACAGGTGCAAGCCCATCGTAAAATGTACCCCAATACGAGTCATAATACTTCGTCTGCTTTGCTGTAGATGAGACCAAGCCCATGAGAGTCTTGGGATCTTTGATTGAGCGAGCTTGCATAATCAAGGCATAAATTGAAGCCATGATGGGTGCTGCCATGGAGGTACCAGAGTCGACGTAATATCCTCCCTGGTTCAATGGATAAGTGGAAAGAATCGAGCCTCCCGGTGTCGCGATGTGTGGATCCAGATCTGCCTCCCATGTAGGACCCCAGCTGGAGAAATCATCTACATAGCCGCCGACGGAATCGTTTGGATAATATCCCGCAGCAGGGCTGGCAGACTGAGGCTCAACCAGTGTCGCGTACACTTCTGTGCCGTTTTCCAAGAGATCTCGCCATTCCACAGCTTGCTGTAGGGCAACCATGCCGGCACCGAGTGTACTAGGAGAGGCGCTGACGCTGTATATGCTGTGAATCGAGTGAAAACGGGATGGTCAGCATGCTATCAACAAAAAACTGACAAGGATATTTCATACTTGTCTAGATTGTCATCAGAGTTATAGAACATGATATATGTGGCATTATTCTTTGAAAGATTGTCTGCGATAGTTGAGTCCCCGCAGTCATCCAGCTCCACGAGGACGATTCTATCGCCAAGGTCCGCCGGCGCGTCATCATTAAGCGGGCTGCAGGCGCTCCAGGTGCCGTCTGTAGTCACATTGGGAGTCACAACCCAGAACGGCAGAGTAATGTTAGGAAAGGCAGGAGTTCCAGGGATCCAGGCAAAGGAGGTCAAGTTGTCAGAAGAACTGTCCAAGCTAGTAAAGCCTCCGGTTCCCAGTAAAGGCGTCACGGTGTTCTCTATGGATCCCACATTCATGACCCCGCTGCCATCTGCAGGAGTAGCTGCGGTGAAAACACTAGGGCCATTGTTACCGTTTGCAATAACACAAGGCACACCAGCGTCGATTATCCGGGATACCGTAATTGCGAGAGGATCTTCTTTCCAGCCAGAGATGGTTCCAACAGAAAGAGAGATGACATCCGATCCATCCTCATACGCCTGGTTGAAACCGGCAATCAGAACATCGTTAGATGAACTACCGGCACAGTCCAAGGCCTTGTACATGCCTATTGTTGCGCCATACGCAGCACCAATGAAGCCCAAAGGATTCTTTTGGGCGGCAATGATGCCAGAGACATGCGTTCCATGGCCAAGGCAGTCCTTGGGGTAGGGGCCAGGAACGGGCGTGTTGGTGCCGTTGAACGCATCGCCAATCAGGTCCATTCCGTATGAGACAATGCAGCCTTTGCCGAAGCAGCCCCCCAAGACAGGATGATTGTAGTCAACTCCAGAATCGACAATGCCGATGCGAATACCTTTGCCAGTGTACCCTTCTGCGTGTAGCTTGTCTACTTGGGTCATAACATGTGGCGCATATGAATCAGTGTTGTTTAATGCCGTTGCTCTGGACCAATGTTCTGATAGGCTGTTTGAGTTGTTGAAATGATTGTTTCCCACCCTAAATTTACCGCTTCCTAGGTGCTGAAAGTGGCGGACAGGCCACACATTCTTCACTGAGGTAAGGGATGCGATTTTGGTGGAAGCGAAATGAGGATCTAAATCGACCGCGTCCAGTTGAATAGAAGCTCCTTTAAACAAAGAATACGACAAGTTCATCCGCTTAGAGGCTGGAAGTCCACGAGTGTGGAGGTCGCTAAATAGCGATGCCTCATTTTCCTATATTTCGTGGTCAATCGTGTTAGATAGATAACCTTGGGTGGTTGATCGCTCGTGCCCCCAGGGATGGACTTACATGACCGTCTTCATACTCAATAATGTAGGCGCCGGGAACATACTCCCAACTGGCTGCAGTCAGACTCTCGTCAACTGCTCCATGGGCTACAGTACCGGATCGAGCCCCGTCTATAAGAAATAGACCCAAAATGGGCAATAAACGGAGATACGCGACCATTTTATCTTCAGAAGAGAGTTTAAATGGTATCGCTTTTGGCAAACAGCGGAAACGCAACCACTGTTCTTGTGAAAACGCATTCGTCTATTTTATATCTACACTCAATACTGACGATTATTTGTGCGCCTGCCAAGTTGGGAACGTCTCATCCAACTTTCTCTCCGCATGGCATGGCCAAGTAAGTTGACGAGCTTCCATTTTCGAAAAAGGGTGGGCACAGATTCTATCCCACCCTAGTTTATTCAGTAAGGAACCGTTGTTGACATTTGCAACCGCTATTGCGTTGTCCCCCAATCGAAAGCGTAATGCACTAAGCTTGCAATGAGGGCTTTGTTGCTTAACGTCTTGTTTCACCGTAATCTTTATATACCAAGAAAGAATACCTATACGCAGGTGTATGACTGTCAGGGTGATAACCTGAACTCAGGCTCCTATTGAAGATCCATGTGGGATGGCGCTAAAAACAGTACCTGCGTTATTGGATTGTTGACATATTATTTCGTATTACGGATTGGGGCAACAACGCAACGGAATTTCTCCTAGAAAACAAAGAAAAACACAAAATACACCATTAATCATAAAGGCAGAATGGCAGAAAGGATTTTGGAGATGGATAAATCTCATAATACTTTGATTCAAACGGGTATGTGATCCATTATGCTGAAATACTATCTAACCTTTGCTAAAGTATGTTCATTGCAGGCCTCAGACTTTGAGGCACAATTCAACGAAACAAACGAAGAGCTGCCTCTTTAGGCAAATTGATCAAGAAAATGTCGCATTATTCCCTGTCTTCGCATGCCGTATTACCGTGATGAGGTGTGATATTGTTAGTGGAGCGCAAATTCAGGATGGTTTGCACAATGAATTACAGTTTGATCAGGAGTTTCTAGTTTCCCTGCCAATTATTAGTTGTCCATGGTCAACTAGATCGTAATGAATATTGTTACGATCGCAACTCCTAACGTTTCTGTGATTGTCTGATCCGCGGCTTGAGATACGTGTGTAGGGCTCCTTTGCGCTGCCAGCTTAAGCGCTACTTGGAGTCTGCTTACCTTTGACTGTTGAGCTTCTCAGATGAACAAATTTTTGTTATTCTTGGGGGACTGCATTTACTGTATAGACTGTACGGCAATTATTAAAATAAGTAGGAAAAAGTCGCGCGATGCAGTTTATTGAAACTTATTGGGTGTAAGAAATCTCAGGGGCTCCTGCAGTCTTGTCACAATACTTCTCTATAATATTGAAAGAGAGGTTGTCGAAAGAGAGCGGTAAAGTTGTGCTAACTCTAGAGGTTGTATATTAATAAGGTCTTGAGAGAAGCGCGCTTGTCAGAAGTCTAGCATGGATATGAAGCTATAATGGTTTACATCTCTCCTCATCAAAGGCAAAATCTTTTATACTTGACTCAAGCATACCCGTTGGCTCTACCTTTGGTTGCCAACTTATCGGCCTCGCCTCTAAGTTGGCCCCAAAACCCCGGAAACACCCCAAAAAGCGGCATACACAGCTAAATAACCCTTTTTCTATGTAATCTAAACCTAGAAAAAACAATAACACACCCGCATTAACCAATCTATAACCCTAAGGCCGCTAAAACCACCTATAATATATAAAAAATAACTAAAATAATAAAATTAATGTTAAACAATTGATCTTAACTATATATTGCATTTTTATTTAATTTCTAGTATGCATTATAGCGCTATAACATATGCTATAATAGATAGCTAAAATTATGAAAATTCGCAAAATTTACGCCAAACCCAGCCAAAATAACACCACAAAATCAGCTTTACAGCCACTATAACCCCTATAATTAAGTAAATAATATATATAAAAGCTATTTTCTATAGCTTTTTAATTCTTAATCTTTTTTTTTAATTTAGCGCTATTTTGTTATTTTAACTTTATATATAGTAGCTGTAAATTTCCTAGCTAAAAAGTGTTTTAATTTTAAGGGTATTTTATAGGTTTTAGTGCTAACTTAAAGGCGAAGACTCTAAGTTAGTCACTAAAAGTAGAACCAACGGGTAATGCCGTCGTCGCAAAAAATAAATTGTAGTCATCAAGTCAAATCTCAAACATTATCCTAAGCTCAAGGTCCATCGCCGAGTCCGCAGAATCTCCAGCCAGTCTGTGCGACCTTTCTTCTGCAATCGCTCTTCCCAAATAATCCGAAGAATTTCTTCTACAGCGGCTATGTTCATCATCTTGTTGGCCTCCCTGATACTCTTGAGCCTTGCTGCACATAATGCCATCTCCACCTCGGAGTTCAGTTCAGCACCAGCCAAGAATAGAACTGGAGTCAAAGCAGAGATTACCGCACTGCTTGGAGTTATTCTGGAAAGAACACCTATGACCTGTGACGCCAAATGTGGTAAGCAATACGATCGACTGGGATAACGTCGATACAACAGGATCAATGCGGTAAGACGATGACATTCGGAAAGTGCAATCAAATCTAAACGGGTGTTGAAGTCCAAGGCTGATGCCGCTGCATGATCATACTGCCAGTTAGAAAGATCAGTTTCAAGCTTGAGAAATGCCGGCGCTTCCATGTCGATGAGCTCAGAATCCCGACTGGGTAGACGCCTCAGCTGAGTAATGGTACTGAACAAATCCCTGGACAAGCCAAGAAGACAGTCGACACCCTGAGGCGCGCTTCCGTACTGATAGAATTCTGAAGGGGCTGCAGATTTTGTTACAACTTCCTGCTCCGACAGATCTTGCGCTCGGGGTACCGAAAGAGTCGCGGCGCAGTCGCTGAAAGGACCGCTTCTCCTTGACAAATCTGCTTGCGTCTCGGGGTCTAACACATCCTCCATGATGAAAGACATTACATCATGATATAGGAAGTGTCTATGAACGCACTCAGCCTCCCACGCGCTCCATGTTTTAGTTGCGGTTGTTGGGTAGGTTTCAAGCAATTGCCGTACACAATTGACCCGCTGCATCCATCTCATACTTCGACCTCCTGTTTGAGATTCCAACCCAATCAATAGCAAGAGGACTACAACAACTTCCAGTTTGCATTCTTCCCATCCTGAGCTCTTGGGGCACGTCGTATGTTCTGTAACGAAATCACGCGCCATCTGCTGGCGGCGGATGGCCACGGAGTTGAGCTCCTGCATCTTTTCTGATCCATGAGCCGACCTTGCAAGATGAGCTGCAGAGCAAGCGATGATTGCATCCATGACACCGCTGTAATGGAATGCCATAAGAATATACAACGATGTAAAGAAATTCGATGGCGACTGAACGAGGGTTACTTGAGGGATGAATGTATATATATAAGTCAGACCACATACTAGTCAGCCACATATACTAGTCGGCTACATTAATCGGGAATTAAAAGGAAGGGAAAAAAAACTATAATAAGATTGCGATGTATTTTTTTCTATTATTTCCTTTATTCTAGATTAAATATATAATATATATCTTAAATTTTAATAATTTTAACTTTATTAAACTCCTTGGCATATTATATTTTTTATTTTATTTTCTTTTTATTATAGATCTGGGCTACGCCTAGACTAATAATATCCTAGGTCTAGCTTAAACTTAGCACTAGACTAAATTAATAATAATCTAGAACTACATAGGCCTAGGTTAAGCCTAACCTAGGTTTAAGTTAAACCTAAGGTTTAACTAATTATATATTAATTAAGGTATAAAGTATATACTTTTAATATATTCCTTTTTCTTTAAGAATAATAATTCTATTTATTTAAATACTTATTTATAGTCGCCATAAGGCTAGTCTATTACAGGCTGGTTAATTTAAATAACTTCTTTTTTATTTTTTATTTTTATATTTATATTAATATATA
>MDJU01000655.1:0-17470 GCA_001721665.1 Trichoderma pleuroti
CATTTACCCACACCCACCTCCCTCCCCCCGGCCTACCGACGCACCTCCACCGGCTGCTAGGCCTGGACATCTCGGATTCGGCGGCGAAAACATGCCGCCATACAGCGCGCACGCTCCCCATCGACCATATGCTCACCCACAGGGCGCGCCGATTCCTCCTGTAACGCCTACCGGGCCGTATCCGACGTCATCTGCGCCATCTCCGTATGCCAAGCAAGACTCGCAACCGTACAGCTATCCTCCTCGGCACTCAATGCCCAGCCCATCCCCGGCGCCGCCGACGAGGCACGCTGGTTATGACAGTCGGCCTTCTGAGCCCTATGGCCCTCAGTCGCCTTCCGCATATCCATCAACCGAGAGACGACCATCGTTTGTTTCCTACCCGTCTCCCGCGCCGATGACGCCCTATTCTGCGCCTCCTCCTCCTCCTCCATCATCAGCGCCATACTCTGCTCCTCACCACTCCGCTCACCACTCGGCTCCTTACTCTACGCTGCCTCCTCCGCCCAGGCGACAGATGCCAAGCCAGTCATCTTTGGCACCTCTCAAGATTGCTTCCCTGGTGTCTCCCTTGCCGCCCATTGAGGCCCAAACGGAGCCCCTTCCTCCACCGTTGCTGCCCACAGGCGGCAAGAGAAAACACGACCACGTCTTTTCTCAAAACACAAAGGCACTGCACAACGGCCAGCGCCAGCTCGATGCGCACTTTGGCCACGGATACCGCGGGCTCACCCCCGAGCCGGACCAGGGCCTCTACTCCAGAGCAGATGGTCAAATCGGTGTGGTTACCTTCAACCGATACCAAGTGTAAGCCTTTGGGGCGTGTGGTGCGATTTCGGCTCCCAAATTGTTGGGCGACTCAAAACTATTGGAGTATATTATCTGCATTTTGATGTGTGATAGATTTCTCATGGGCGTTTTGGGACTTCTGATTAGTATTAAATACCTCTTTTGTTATCTTTTTTATCTTCTTGGAAGAGGACACTATGAATGGAGCTTGTGATTTTACGGAGTTGGGAGGATACGACACAGCTTGAGGCTACCTGGGATTTCCTATTTATTTATTTATTCGTCAAAGTGAGATGGCTCAACGGAACACATTGAATTGTGCGCGCGAGTGTGTTGTTGTTATTATTTTCTGTCCCTTTTGTGTTTGGACCTTGATCTGTCATCCGACAGGCTGCCCCCTATATATATAGATTGTTGAAGGGGGGGGGGGAGAAAGAGGGAGACCTGGGCGATGGGATTCCCGCCTGCGCTTGTCTTTGTCTGCTCCTGGACTTTTATATCCATGTCATGTGTCAAAGCTGGGCGGTCATCATTCTTTCCCTTGAAGCCATTTGCTCTGGTACGGCTACACTTGATGTCTTTTTTTTTTCTTTTTCTATATATTTCAATGATACAACCTATTGGCACTACCAGTTTTTTTTTCTGTTGATGGGAGATGTTAATGTCGTCAGTGTAGTCTATTTACTTGCTTTGAAAATGTTAACAGTTGTGAGTGAGAATGAAGTGTTGCAGATTTGTGTGAATGTGAGTGGTTAGTTGGACATGTGAATGAAGAGATGGTGAGATTAAAGTCGGAGTATCTGTGTATTCTTCTGGGTAGTAGTGAAGCTGTAATAATTGATCCAGAGGAGGGCGATAGCCCAGCCTTTGGAGTCTTATGATTATAATGAAGAATCAAGAGTTTGGTAATGGAGCGAGCGACTGGATTTTTATGACTGCGAGATACAGATGGATGGTTATGGGTGTTGAAATGCCAAAAGGGGATTCTTTTACAGAGGCTATTGAGGTTTGTATTTCAACAGTGGATGGATGAGGAGACTGGGGAGAGGTGTCTTTCACTCTTGTCTAGGATGAAGTGTGGAATGATGTCTGTCTGTCTGTCTTCTGTCTGTTTGTTTGTTTAGCTGTCTGTCTGTCTGTCTGTTTAGCTGTCCGTCGGTCTAGCTATCTGTCGGTCCGTCTATCTGAAACCCGCGATTCGCGCAAAGTCTACAATATGCATGGGGGAGAAGAGATGAGCGGCAATTACAAGCAAGCACTCCGTAAAAGATACGGGACTGATTGAAGTCTGTTTCTGCTTCAGGACAGTCTTCGAGTACCGTGGCAGCCGGGCCGCAGGACCCCTTGTGCAGTGCCGGGACCCTGTTCGCTCAAAGGGCGGCTATGCACATGTGATTAACCTCCGTTGGCCTGCAGGCATGTCTGGCGCCAAGCTCCGGAGCGAGATTCCTAATGAGAGCGAGAAGGGGGACGGGACATACAAAAGTGAGCGGTTTCCTTTCCTTTCTTTTTTTCTCTCTGTGTGTTTTCCCCGTGCGCAAAACAAGTGCCAATCCCCAACTTTTCTGTTTGTTCAGCGCAATTAATTACGTGGTGAGACGCCGACCTGTGTTGTGTTGTGTTGTGTTTGTGTTGTTTGTGTGACTTGGCCTGGTTAGTTCCATCACATTGTTGTGTTGTCACTTGATGCCGTCTCTCCAACCTCCCCAACTTAACCCAACCCTCCATCTCAGTCGTAGAGTAGTGTACATTAAGGCAAAAAGCAAAGGCAAAGTAAAAGGAATTGCCGGTCCCTCGTGGTCTCGACACCGTAAATGTGGAACGATTGTGACAAGCCACTCGGCGGCACTGCACTGCACTTGCACGGGTACAGCCCGTCCTGCCACCTGTATATACGAGTACGGGCACCCATCCGATATGCAAAAAGGGACCAGTTGGACTGCTAACACGCTGCAACCCCTGCCGCTCGGGGGCTCCTACAGGTAGGTCCAGGGCCTCTCCAGGGCCTCTCCAGGGCTCTAGCAGGGCCTCTAGCAGGGCCTCTAGCAGGGGGCTCCCGGCCGTTGCCAGGGCGACCGTCACGTGTGGCCGGGGAGGCGGCGTGGATGGGCCACCGCTGTGCCACACATAAAACAAAAACAGTCGGGCGCAGTTTTTGCTGGCCCCCCAGGCGGAGCTGCTTCCATCTTACGTGCCTTGTCTGCGAGGTGCAGCTGAACGGGCCCGTTTCGAGCTCTGCACTCTTTCTTGGTTCGCGGTTCAACTCTCAACCAAATAAGAACAGAGGATACACGTTTGCCGGCCTCAGATTGGACGTAAGTGCATTGTTTCCCTTTTTCCTCCAATCACAGTCGCCATCCGCCGCCATTGGGACGAAAAGGATGTGCCCGAATCTCGACTAAAATCTCTCCTCCATGGACCCAGCTTCGATCCCTCATTAAACTCTAAAAGATTGCGGAGAGCCATCCCAATTTCCCCCGACGCTGCCCCCCGAGGCCCGAGACGGAAAAGAGAGACAACAGAGGAAAAAGCCCCAACAGACTACATAACAGCAGCAGCATTCCGGCCGCAAGCGCTGGCCCCCGTGTTTTGCCTGTTTGTTTATTGGCCATTGTTTGGACCTCGACAAGCGCTGGTGGTGGCGGCAGACGAGAGACAACCCGACAACAGAAAGGAACAACGGGGGATGGATGCTTTCTGATTCAACGATACTTCAACCCATCACGAGCATCCGGCTTCGCTTGGCTGCGGGACAGACGGCGGTCAAAACAAAAACAAAGGCCGTCGACGAGCTGTATAGCCAAGGGGGCTTCTCTCTCCCCTCCCCTCATCGACTCTCATCTCTGCACATCCTGCACGCGTCTTCAAGTATACCCTCATCACCTCGCCTGC
This sequence comes from Trichoderma pleuroti, assembly GCA_001721665.1. NCBI lineage: Eukaryota > Fungi > Ascomycota > Sordariomycetes > Hypocreales > Hypocreaceae > Trichoderma > Trichoderma pleuroti. The sequence continues at coordinate 3,682 of MDJU01000655.1, forward strand.
AATGGCCCCCCCCAAGACGAGGGGCCTCAGGCAGCGGCAAAGTCGCAGCCGCTTCCACGAGGGTTCCATGAATGACCGTGTATCTGCCGTGCCACCAAGCCAGTTTCTCGGGCCCGAAGAGCTAGAGGCTCTGGAACGACCGCTGGAGGTCGAGCTGGAGCAGCACCAGTACAATCTGCGAAGCTCTCGCCGGTCCCAGGACACCACCCGCCAGCTCCAGCTGTTCATGTCGCGCCAAGCTCCCAGCATTGCGCCCAGCATCGCGCCGAGTGTCGCGCCGAGTGTCGCGCCTAGTGTCGCTCCCAGCGTCGCACCGAGCACCGCCACCTCGCCGAAAAAGGGCGTGCTGGGCCAGGTATGGGAGGGCGTTCGGGGTCGGTTCAAGCTCAAGAAAGAACCCTCCTCGCCCGAGCAGAAGAAGCAGCCAGACTCTCCCTCTCCAAAGAAGCCAGCTCCCGGAGCGTACGACGACAGGCCCACTAGGGAAGAGGCCTTGGCGAGCTACCGATTTGCCTGGTCGAAGCCGGCTTCTTCACCACGCATGCCATTCAATCCACGCGACAGCCTCCTCCCCCGGGGTTTGCACGGCAACGGCCTGCTACTAGCCATCAGGCGCTTTCTCCGACCTTGACGCTGAGGACGCCTCCGCCGCGGCTGCCGCCGTTGGAGACGCCCGTTTCGTTGCCTCCGCCGCCCAAATGGCCGCTCAACTCTACGCCCATAACGCCCAGGAGCAATAGGACGTCTCTGTCCGCGGTGACCCCCGCCAGTGCCGATTCTCGAGGTACCAAGCGAACGGCAAACGAAGGCAACGCGGATATCCAGATCCACCAGGACGAGCCCCCGAGATCGCCGAGGTCAGCACGCACCAGGGGCAAGAAGATTCGTAAGACGGCTTCCAAGGACTTTGGCATTCCCATTCTCCGCACCGCCAGATCCCGGCGGAAGCTCACCAATGCTCGAGCAAACGCTCGTAAGAGCGGAGGCAGTGCCAGCCACACACCCGTGGTCATCCACCACTATCACAGCAACAGCACGTCGAGTCGGGACTCTAGGCATAGCAAGCGGTCTTCTCACCTGCTATGCGCAACCTCGCCCTCCTCATCTGCGGCGTCATCTCCCCGCGGCTCCTTTGACTCCACGTCGTCGGCCAGAGAGAGCGGCGAGAGCGTGTACAGTGTCCGGGCTATTGGCTCGGGTTCCAAGAGCTCTCGTGGCCTCAGACCAAGAAAGGCTGCTCCCGCTGCTACTTCTACCCAGACTCAGGATGCCCTCAAAGTGGTTCCCAACGCAAACAAGGGAATTCCCAGCGTCCCAACTATTCCCGCCAAGTATACCTTTGGAGAAGACCGAGAAAATGGACAGCCCTGGCGGGGGCTGAAACGGTGAAGATTTCAAGATTTTTATTCTTTCGCATCATCTATCGGAGTTTTCTGTTTGCGATACCTGTCTGATCCGCCATTTTCTCGTCAAAAAAAGCATTTGGATCGAGCAATGATTCGATTTTTTAACGAATTTTCTTTCTTCTCTATTACGAGACATGATATGATTTTTATCAAAAAAAAACCTTTTATCTCATATACCCCCCAATCCGTTCGGAGGGTGTGATTTTACCACAAAAACCACCAAAGAAAAGACCAAAAAAATGGAAGATAACACAAAAAAAAAACTCAACAACCGATGTAATGATCCAACGTCTTGCTTCCCAGTAGCAAGGCCAAAGCTTTTTATCTTTCGTTGTTAACAAAACATGCGTTTTTGGAACCGAGGACGTTGTTGCTGTTACGTTATGTGTCATGACAAAAGGAACAATATATGAAACTCTACGTATATACGACTTTGACGACATTTGTGCAAAATAAGCAGCAAGCGGCGGGCCTTTTTCGCGGAGAGAGCCGTCTCGGCAGCAAGGACCAGGGGACGGGTAGGGTAGGGGTGAAAAAAAGGAGAAGATACGCTTCTTTTTTTTTTCTCCTCATCCCAGCCTCCTCCTTTTTTTGGAGCTCGTTTCTTTTTATGAGCATTGACCATGGAGGACAATGCGCGGAAACGAGCAAATTACTTCTTCCTCTCTCTCTCCATCTCTCCTTCTTTGCTGAACGGGGGGAAAGAGACAAGGGGAGGGGAGGGAGGAATCCCTGGCACTCGCTTGGTTTGAGACGGGGGGCTCTTTGTGGAATCAAAGCCGCTTGCTTGTCTTTTTGAGTTTTGATTTCGATTTTTTGATTTGGGAAAGGAAATCCTTGTTGATTTTGATTTTGATTTTTACTTAACATTCGCTCACACATGATTCATTCTCTCTGGCTTCCTTTTTTTCCCTCGTAGGATCAGTAAGTATGACTTTGCGGGAACCAAAAAAAGAGAGAGGCTGGAGAGGGAGGATCTTGATGATATCATGATTTTTCAGGGGACGTGAGGAGGACAAGATTGTACTAATAGGGTATTTTTAACATATTTTACGAATGACAAGAGACATTACATCAAAAAAAACCCCTGTTGCGCCTTTCCAACGTATGTGAATTGATGAAAACTATATTATATTGAATTAATACTGGTATTTCTCTACGGACTGCGCTTCAAACCGTATCCAAAAAAAACTGCCTTCCAAGACACTCCACGACATATTTCGCTTGAGACCTGTTTCCGTCAAGAACAAAATGAATAGATGGCAACAGAAAAAAAGTCGTGCAGTGCCGCATACCGAAAGCATCTAAAACCGCTATTTCCCAAGTTCCCTCTGTGTCTGGAAACTTAAAAACCCCCTCCGAAAAACTCCCATAGTTGAAGAAAAAAGAAAAAGAAATCGTCACACAAATTATCCTAATATCCCAGCCCGAGAAACCATACAAACCCTTTTCGATTTGCACAGCCCCCATATAACCATCCCGTTCCGCCCATTTCCATGCGAATAAAAAAAACAGTCCATACTTTCTCTCTTTCCCGCTCTTTCGCCGGCATAGCCTTCTTCCATTCCTCGTATCAAGTCCAGACGACGCTGTCTGTCTCTTGTCTCCATGTCTTTTTTTTTTCCTTTTTTTTCTTTTCTCGTGTTTTTGCTTGTAATTTTGGTTTGCATGCTGTATTGTCATGATAGATGGTGTGAATAATGTCGAAAAAGAGAAACAAAGGCGTAAAACACATGGTGTGTTATAATCTTCATGATGAGCGGTAGAGAAAAAAAAAAACAAGGCAAATAAGATGAAATGAGCAAGCACGCATGCCTCGTCATAGTCTTCATCAATAGATATAACTGAAATGAGATGGAAAAAATGAGGTGAAATGTACAAAGTTTGGTCGTTCTTCATCGCAGCGTGTCGTCAACAGCACTCAACGTGGCCGGTTCGGTCTTCATCACTCAAGAATGTGAAGAAAACAAGGTGTGGATAATGGCTCTAACAGAAGCCCAGATGAAAGGGAAAAGCGAGGGGCAGTAGCTGTAGAGCAGCGCGCAAATCATCACCAGGAGAAGAGGAATCTGGTTGAAAGAGGAATGGTTAGTTACTGACTCTGGATTCACGACGGAAAAAAAAATAGTCTCGACTCACCCAAATGAAGAAGAGGTTTCGATCATTGCTAATCTTCTTCAGCTTCTGTTCCCGGGCTCGCAAGAAGTTCTCTTGCTGCTCCTTGGTAATGGCATTCTTGCGTCCAATCTCGAGGATTGCGGGGGGCTGGAAGGTTGTGCTGCTCTCGACAGCCGGAGCCTTGCCTCTCATCACCAACTCCTGCTCATCATCTTCAAACTCATCCTGTTGGAACATGGCCGCAGAAGCTGATGACTCCGCCTCGTCCTCGTATTGGAACATGGCCGCAGCAGCCGATGACTCTGGCTCCTCATAGCGGATGGAACGTTTCAAATCCGCCTCTGCATCAGCGGCGGCTCGGGCCACGGAGAGAACAGCCTTGGAGTCCATATCCTTCGCGTCCGCATCCTTTGCTGGGTAGATGTCGTTATAGGCGGGGGGAGCTGTGGCAGAGTTCATGTACGACGAGAGATCCCACCAGCGCCCGTCCGCCTTTGTGCCATCGTCGCTTGCGTTATCTGGGCGGCCACCGGGCATGGCAGCCATCAGATCTTGTACCTTTCGCAAGATGGGCGGGTTGGGAATGTAAGCGTTGTAGATGGGCAGATTCAGATTCATGTTCATGGGGGGGATGAATCTGCGGTTAAAGAAGGACATGGCAGCGCGCATGATTTGGTTTTCATTGTCGTCAATGTATGTAAACACCGGAGGCTGCATGCCCAGCGGTGTCGCAGCCCTTTGCGGCCCAAAGGTGACAGGAACCGGACCAGCAACCGTAGAAGGAGGCAGCAGGCATACCAGTGATGCCTCGCTCCAAAAGGTAGTTGTGGTGGCCTTGTTGTCGCCAAACCAAATCTCGAGTCCCTGGTAAAAGCCAGCGCCAAGCACGGTAACTTCCATGCCGCCATTGAGCGAGCCCTCGGCAGGAATGATTTTGTGGACTGTGGACTGCGCTCTTGGCGGGTTAGCAGCAACTCCCAGAGAATAGAGATCAGCGTCAGAGGCTTGGGCAACCGGGTTATGCGACACCAGGTTGACTGCACTCCGCATACTGCTCGGGCTAGGAGGGCGAGTAGAGCTGGATGATACTGGCGTGGGATAGAGCCCAGTCATGACCGAGTTGTTTGTGACAAAGCTATCCATGGACAAGTTGTCCATGCTCTGGGAACGCCGCTGGGCAAACCACGGCGGCACGTCGTTGGGGGTGGGATTTAGCACGGGGGACCCAGTGGTAGCCGATAACTGGGGGGTAACGGCACCAAGCACGGCTTCTGTCGGTGGGAAAGAAAGAAGGGTTGGAGCAAAAGGCGAGCCGACCACGGGGGTAACATGCGTGGAACCGCCTTGGGAGGCCATGTTTGGTGAAGCATCCAAGGGCGTCATGGTCAAGGCCTGGGGAACTCTAGTAGGGGTTGGGGTGCTCGATTTCCTCTTCTTGGCTGGGCCTTGGGGCTCAAGCTCGGGAGCATCGTCCGTGGGTGAGGTGACTACCGTCTTGTGGTCGTCCGTGATCATGATGGAGCCGGACATGGCCTGCGCAACGACCTTGCCTTCCCAGTCCTTGAATGTGAAGATGACGTTGAAGCCCGTCTTCTCCTTCTGGTGACGGCAGTAGCATGCGAGTCGCATAGGAACCACCACTTGCATGGCGGTGGGACACTGTCGGAACAGCTCTGCTTGCGACGGTCCTTCTGAGTCCTTGTCCTTCTCGTTGGTGGGGGGTCGCCAGTCTTTCATCTCCTTGGTGTTGAATATAATGATGCGGCGCGTTTCGTCCATGTACCAGGATTTCTCTTCGTCAGACTTGGTATGGTTCTTCTTTCTTCCAGCTCGCTTGCGCTCTCTTTCAATACATTTCTTGCAGATGCGAATTTGGCAGCCATTTTGCGTCTCGTGCTCCGCCTCCTGAAGAGAAGGAAGATAGTCGTGGGGAACCGTGGCAGCTCTCTCCAGCGCCTTCCTTCTCAACTCAGGCTGGTCCATAGGGGTCGTACAAACCAAGCTGACATAAAGCTCCAGCGTATCCGGGGACGGCTGCGGAAGGGGCTTGGCCCTGAGTTTAGGTTTGGAAATTGTGTGGGGAGGCAGATGTAACTTGGTGATGCCAAGGGGTAGATGAGACAGTGTCATGGTGACTGCCATCTGCGTCTCTACGCGGGATTTGAGCGTAGATTCCTGAATGTGCAGCCCAAACTCACCCGTGTAGGTGAAGACGGGGTTATCGGAAACTGGCATTGGCTGCATGTACTCTTGTTGCAATGCTTGGTGTACTTGCCCTTGGGCGGGCGGCTGCCCGGCCTGCGAAAAGTCCGGCATGTAAAATGACCAATCTTGATCTGCTTCGGAGGAAGGTCTGGAAGACATGACGCTGTTTGGTGATAGCTCTGGGCCGGCCGCTCTCTTTTGTCCTCTGGAAATGGCCATTGCTGGCTGCTAGGTGAATTGTTAGTCAACATCTTGCTAGAATGCCACTTCTTTATGATTCCCTCGTCATATCCCGCCACGCCCACACACAGCCACACCAAAAAAAAAATATAAAAGATGACAACAACAAAATATCAACATACCGAACTCTCTTGCTGCTGGCCTGATTTTTCTGACCTCGGCGATTCCACCACATTCATCGGGCTGTTGGTCGGAGTGCCGAATGCTGCTGGGGCAGCAGAGCCGTCTGGGGCAGCACCGAAAACGAACGGCCGGTCCGTCACGGCTTCGTTACGTCCGCCAAATTCAAAGAGCTCCGATGCGCCGGTATTCTCAGGGGCTCCGAGGAAGGTCGACGACTGCCCGGCGAGAGCAAATGGAGAAATCTCAGTCTTGCCAAGGGCGGCCATCAAATCAAGATGAGCATTCGCCTTCAATTCGAAGTTGGACGTATCTACAGCCTTGCCGGGGGCCCGCGGAGACGCGGAGCCGGAATCGTACTCCTCGTCAAAAAGAGAGCCGTTGGGGGAGTCGAGAAAGGGTCCGGTCGCGACAAGCCCCTGCGCGTCCCAAAAGTTTTTCATATGGTCAGTGTCGATGGCGCTCATGTGCTGTTGGAGGTCGTCGGGGCTGAAGAAGGTGTTTGTGGCGGCAATCAAGTCATCGGTCAAGTCTCGAATTTCGTCGTCTCTGGGAATTGATTGTGCTCGTGCAATGAGTGGATCGCCAGCGCCGGATCGAAATGCAGTCGCCATGATTGGCAGGGACGGTCTGGTGTGCGCGTCTGCGTCACGGCGGCTGGTGATATGAGCGTCCGTCGACCAGGAGCCTGCTTTTTTGTTGCCCGTCTCTTGGTTTGTTTTTCTCTTCCCTTGTGTCAGCGGTGCGATTCGCAGATAAGCCGGTCGAGATAACGGTGTTGGGCTCGAAAGTGTGGGGGTGTTGTCTTAGGAGTCGAAGGCGTTATGTGCGAGATGGAGGAGGAAAAAAAAGGGTCCCTTTTTGGGGGGGGGGGGTATGCGAGCCGGTGGTAACAATCGTCGAGGCCGGCGAAAAAACGATTGACCCAGATGCAAAGGATTTACAGGTGCATCGTTTCCAAATGGCGCGGTAGCAGCGACACGGAAAACGAGGCCTTGGAGCGAGAAACAGGGGTGGTGGATGGGAGATTGAGACCAAAGAATATGGGAGAAGGAGAGAGAGGGTTTTTTTCTGGCGACCGGGCGGAAGTTGACGAACGTCGGCGAAGCCAGCCGATCAACAGGCGGAGAGCAAGCACGCGCACACACTCGCTCACTCACCTGGAATTGTTTTAGTGCAGAGGGTCAGAAGACTCGCTCGCCGCGGTTGGGGCGCTTGGTCGGCCGCGACGTGGGAAGAAAAGGAGTGTAGCGTGCTGTATTGTAATGCTGTTCGTTGTCGTTTTTTTTTGTGATTGTAATCGTGCGCTGAAATGAAATGACCGCAGAATGCAGTGTCGATGTGAGGAGAACAAGATGAGCGAGATGCAGGCCGCCGATAAGAATCCGAACCTACGCTGTAACTCGTACAGTAGCAGGAAACAATCCACTGGGGCCCCCGTTATAGGCACGGTGTGGGCGGCGGGCAGTGCAAACAGTGAGTGGACAGCATTGAGGCCAAAGTTGTGCGTCCCGGGAACAGCGGGCGCAAGGCCTTTTGCAATCTCGAGAGAAGACAAGCCGCCTTGAACCTGCGAGCGGTGATGCTGGACGGAAGCTTGCGCTTGGAAGCTTATTCGTGCACTGAGGCCACCTGGTGTTTGATACGTACTTTGTACCGCGATGCGTCTGGCGGTCGGCCGCTGCGTTTCAGAAACCTTGGCAGGGGATACATTGGTCGCCACCGCAGCTGCTAGGCGCTCGAGGTAGCCGTCGAGGCCACGGCGCCCTGAGGGCTGCGAGAATATACACTCCCGCATGTGTGCGCTGCGCACCGCCGGCAAGGCTCGCTCTCACTGGCCCGTCACAATGCGCCAGTGTACACGACACTGTAGTACACCGTCTGCAGGCTGTCTCGATACGCACTGTGCCCCATCCGCGAGAGACAAACCCTTGCCCGTGCATATGCAGCCATTTTAAAGTCGTTCCAGAGCATGTCGCTGACGCATACAGTGCCATGGATTCGCCGCGCAACTCGTCCGTCGCCTGTGCCAAGGGTATCCGGCTGTGGCTTGGACTCCATTGGCCGACTTCCGTGGCCGCGGTCTTGTCGAACCCCCCAAAAGCTGCTACTGTGCAGTATTACAGTACGGAGTATTGCAGTACAGTATACCAAACCCCATACTTGCTGACTCGGCAATCGTCGACTCGATTCAGCTCCGACTGTTGGGCAAGGCCGCAGCTGTGACTCTTCCAGGCCGTTCAGTTGCATCTACCCGCTGTCAGTCGAGGAGCAACGTGTTCTAGACGGCCCCGGATCGATCTTTGACCATGGCCACGAACACCGAGGCAGAGCCATGACGACGATGCAATCAATACGGTCCTCCGACGGCGAATCCAAGAACCCCCGGCCACAAAGTACCTGCGTAAATGCAAACCGGGCCCTTGTGAGCACGCGCCACGAGACCAATCCAACGCACTCTGTCCATCATCGTCCCTCCAACCCCCAGCCACACCAAAGCCATCCCAAGTATACAGTATCGCGAGGCTTGAATGACGACAACCGACCAGCAGCCCCCGACAACGCCACCGGAACTAAAGCCAGGCACATCGCTGCCCATCTTGCCTTTAGCCCTTGTTTTGAGTTTTTACCGCCTGTTTGCTGGCCTTATCGCAAATCCCAGCGAACCTCCAGACAATGATGAAGATGCTGCCCCGTACAATGCCACCTTTTCGGCCAGAGCACTCCTTCGTCCCCAGCGTGTCGCTTCTTCCCGATGTCAAATGGAAACGACGCGTGTTTTGCTGAGGCTGCCGTTTGTTGGGGATTTGAGAATTGACTTTACAGCAAGGCAGACAGTTGTGACGGCTGCTACCGAACCCCTTGCCTGGATGCAGTTAGGCTGGAAGATCATGACACGCCTCGGAACGGCCTCACGGACGAAACAAGGCTTCCGCTCAGCTTGGAAAGAAAGCTGGCCCTATTGGGTATCATGTATTATGCTTGAATTGTTTGAATATCTAGACTCATCAGACCAAAGACGTCTTTGCTGCTGCCTATATACATCTATATGTGAAGAAACACGGTGAGATGAAGCCATCGGAGAAATATGCCAGCCACCTGTACTTGGAAGGAGTACGTTATAGAAAGTAAATGGAGAACATGCATCAAGTCGTTTAGCCAGAGGCGTAAGCCATCATTCACGAGGTAGGGAAATAATCGAGGATAGACCCGGAAATAAGCATAATGTAGGAACGCCGAGAAAGTTGACTTTGGGGAGAAATATGCATATTTTTGGGCTTCTACAGGCTCAGCTCACCCACTGCCATGTAGAAGCCACAACAAGCCCAGGAAGTCAGATTCAGCAGACTTGATTTGACGGATGCCAGTTCGTCATGGGAGGGGATCGCCCCTCCTCGAACCCTCAGTCCTCACTCGCCGAATCGGCTCGAGATCTTGCCAAACGATTCTCGGGGTATTTGCATCAGACGGAGGCGTGGACCGCGGCCTTGCAGGTTCCAAAGAGTCGTCATTATTGGGACGAATAACGCTTCCGAGGACGGCAGGATTATTTACCGGCTGCCCCTCGGAATCCTTTGCGACAGAGAACCATCTAGACATGGTAGTAACGGCCGTGCCGTAGTACACGTTGCCGCCGTTGCTGGTTTCGGTGAGGACGCGAGAAATGGTTCGCGGGGCCAAGTATCCGATTTTGCCCAGCGGAATGCTCAAGCCATGGACAACCTAATAAAATTGGTGGTTAATAATGCCACCTTAAACCTTAACTTTAGAAATAAAGAACAACTTACAACGCTACAAACGACCAGGAACCAAACCACAATTCTCACCGTGGCCCCCAGGTCCTTGACGTCGCTTCTCGGGTTCCCCTCTTCATCGCTCATGAAGTTCTCAATGAATTCCAGAGTGATGAACAAGTAAAACACCGCAGAGACTCCAATGGGGCCGAAGAAGCCGACAAAGAGCGCCTGGTGCGTGCCGGTAATTTGGTGAACCCATCTATGCAGACCAAAGATCCATGGGAGGCGCCTCACGAGCAGCACCGCAATGCCGAGAGGTACGAGCCTATAAAGGGGGATGATGGTGTTGTGGCGAAACTCGGTCCAAGGAATATACGCTCCATACCACAGGAAAATGGTGACGTTGAGAAGCATGTCAATGGTAGGCTGCAGAGAGTCGTCCAGCGTCTCGAGACGAAACCAGTCGTCCCAAGTAAATGCATTTCCAGCAATAAAGCACGCCAGGACGTCGTCTGTGCCAATGAGCCCGCACGTGCCGAGCACAAACAAGGCCAGCGATATGGCAGACACGAGGAAGCTTTCGCGGTCGACGTAGTTGCGCTTCACAGCCCAGCGGAGGAGCTCCTTGGCCAGCAATCCCACCACCGCACCATAGACGATGCTCAGGAGGATCGTGTACGCCCACGTGTACGTGAACCAAAGCCCCATGGCCTCGCCGGCTCCACCAGAGGTAGCCCCAGAGCCGACAAACTTGATGAGATACAGGGCAAAGAAGAGGAACGGGTAGCCCAGTCCATCGTTGGCACCGGACTCGGCAACGATGAGGTTCTGCAGCTCCTTGGGGATGTTGTGGTCTGCAAATTTCCCTTTAACAATAACAGCAGACAGCACAGGATCCGTAGGCGTGACGCAGGCGCCCACAGCCAGGGCGTGCAAGAAACTTGGCGTCCCGGCAAAGCCCCAGACAAGCAGGCTCGTGGCCAGCCACATCAAGGCCATGCCAGGGCCGAGCAGCAGTCCCAGCGACTTGCGCTCCCTCCACAGATACTTGCTTGGCAGCTGCACGCCTGCGAGGACTAGCTGCACGCCCAGGACAAGTCGCGAGAAGTTGAGCGTGATGTCGCCCAGACGGGTCTCTGCGCATTCGACGTCGATGCCGCCAGTCGTGGCACATTCGGTATAGGCATCCGGCCGAATGAAATTCGCCCCATGAGGCCCAAACGCAACTCCAATTAGGAGAGAAATAACTACATACATCACGCAATCAGCAACCCAAGACAGACAAAATAATTGGCGTGGGGGGGGAGGGAGAGACATCAAACCAACTCGCAGAGGGCATGCCAGAGGAAATGAGACACCTCTCCACCGAAATGCAGAAACAAAAAAACAAAAAAAAAGACAGCGAAAAGAAGAGAAGAGAAGATAAACATGGGCGAGAGAGCACTCACGAGCTTCCGACAAGTAGTAATTCTCCTTCAAGAGATACGACACCAGCCCAAACAGCGAGATGAACCCCCCCAGAAACGCAACCACAATGTTGAAGTTGGACAGCGCCAGCGGAACGGCCCAGATGTTGGCCATTGTGACGCCTCAGCTCAATGTTAGCAACGCGAAATGTGAGCAGCAGTGGTATAGGCGACAGCCGCCATTCTTTTTCGCCAAGGCCCCAACTCTCTTTATCAGAACTTTTCCCCCTAGGATTTCGCCCCAAGGAGAAAGTCGGAAGAAAAGAATCCCCGTATAGTAGGTATAGTAGATAAAGAGGCCAAGGGCCCAATCACGTCAGAGTCAATCTCGCCAATCTCTGCAAGTAGCAGCACACACAGAGTCAGAGTGTCTATACAAAGGAATGGTTCACAAGTCGCGGTCGGGAAAATCTCGAGATGGCTCTTGGCGACAATGTCGGTAAGTGGCGTTTTGTCCAGTCAGCCCGGAAAAAAATCTCCACCAAAGACGGTCCAAAAGATTTCGTCACAATCCCTGTAGAGCAGCCACAAATCCTACTCTAATGCTGGATATCTAGCAGTTATGTAAAAAAAAATGTACATGTTATCTCGAGAGTCATCCTGACTTGGCAGAGTCGCATTCAGGGCTCATCTATTTTATTTCCCGTATCTTGTGTCTGTTTTCTTTGAAATCTTCGTATCTGTACAAGCACTGGCCAGGAACAACTACAGCGGCTCGAGCAGACATGAGCAGCGAAACTCCAGGTATCAATTCACGACCCTCATCAGCTACTATGTAAATTACCCTACAAGTTCACAAATCCCTCCAGTTGCCGTTACAGTCATTAATTCTCATGCCCAACTCCGTGGTATGAATGCGTTTCCCGCACCACCTTCGTATCTTCTCCGCAGTCTGTATATCGTAACAGGAGTATCGGAAACAATGGGGAGAAAGAGGGACAAAACGGCCCCCAAAAAACATTACTCTCATCTCTAACATCCGTCGTGGGGGCCATATACCACTGACTTCAGGGAAGATTGGCGCCTCTAACGGCCAACCGGTCTGCAGCAATGTTGCCGACATTGGTGGCATGGCCCTTTACCCATTGGAAGTAGGTTCGGCCACCCGCCGCGCTTCGCTCATCCATCTTGTCGAGGACGGCCCGTATAATGTCCTGGTTCTTTACCTTTTCGCCGTTGGCTGTCAGCCAATTCTTCCGCTTCCACCCGGCCGCCCACTCATTCACGCATTTGATCGAATACTGGCTGTCGCTGTGAATACGGACATGTTGTTCCAACGGCGCAATCTCCAAGGCGCGCTGCATGGCCATGAGTTCCGCCCGCTGGTTCGTTTGTGGCTCGCCAGGTAATCTTTCCGCCAGGTTGCGAGGATCCTTTTCTCCAAAGTAGACACCTAAACCGGCGCGGGAGCCGGCTGTGCCATTGGCCAGACTGCTTCCGTCTGTCCATATGTCGAGAACGTTTTCTGCGGGCTTTTTCACGGCCACTTGCTGAATGGGAGTGAACTTCTTGATGGTGACGGGCTCTTCTTCAACCTCCGCCTTCTCCACCGGCTCTGCCACCTTTTCTCCCAAAGCTTCTATCGCCTCCCGATTACCGTATTGCCGAATGTATGCGACGGCCTCGGCGCGGGTTCCAAAGCGCTTGTACTTGGGGCCCTTGATGCCGGTAATGGATTTTGAAGCTTCGGACCAGTCTGTAAAGATGCCCGTGGGGTTGCCGACCGCGACGGCATAGAATTTTGCGGGCTCATCAGCCACCGCAACTTTTTTCCCGGCGGCAAACGCTTCGGCGTCGTCTCTAGAGAGGAAGGATTTGACTGTGCGCGGCAGTAGAGCAATGGTTAGAAACACTGAATTGCCCCAGGCTCGTCCACTTCGACTCGCCGCAGAATGACCACTCACAAATGGCGCCCTTGAAGCCAGCCGTCTGCGCTTGGCATTCCGAGTATGTCAGGTACACGCCGGGGACAAAGCCCGCCTGCACGGCATAGTATTTCTGCATGTTGTCCGTCTTCCTCTTCTTCGAAAGGCTCGGCGCCGCGGCGCTCGTAGAGGCTGGTCGTTTGTTGTTGCTACCCATGGTCTTGAGCGTCGTGGAGGTTAAAAAGCCAAACCTGAAAACAGACGAGCCGGGGGCCAGGTCATAATATTCTCGCGCCAGGCTCGGCGCTGCGGTGCGAGCTCGGAAAAGGCTTGATCGCAGCCTGGTCACGGCCAGCCGCACCACACAGCGGCGTCGGCAGAGAATCGTGTCGGGGCCAAACTCGGAGCGTGCCGCGCTTCTGCCGTTGGCGATGATGTCCGCACAAGGCTGAGGGCGAGGGCGCATCAACTTCCGGTCACATCAATGGCATGGCGATGAGCCAACGAGGAAGAGGCGCGGCCGGGCTGTTGGCAGCTGAGCGGGCGCTCGGACTGTTGGTACTTTAAGAGATTTCGCGGGAGCTGGCCGGGGAGAGACGAGAGATGCCAGGCGAAGAAGCGAAGGCGAAAGG
>MDJU01000656.1:0-17451 GCA_001721665.1 Trichoderma pleuroti
CCGGGCTGTCGGAGCCTTGCGGCAAGTGTTAGTTTGTGCGCTTGCTTATGACGAGAGAGTAGAAACTGGAGCTTCAAGGTGTTAGCGAGTGACGCCTTTTTGGGCGGCCGAGGCCCAGCGTCTTGCGTTCTTGCGTCTTGCGCAAAAATTTTCGGGGACGGCTCGGGCTTTGTCGGGTTGTCTGTTCTCTGGTGCCAGCTTGACTTTGCGCTTGGTCCGATAACGACTACTGGTGTCAGTCTGCCTACACTACTTACTCCCTACTCTACTCATGCGGCCAACTACGATATCACGACGTTCAAAGGATGAGGCCTTTGACGCATGGCTGCATCGTATCCTAGGCCGCTTTCAAGCAACACCCGCAGCCAAGAAGACGGGGTTTTGATTTCTATTAGTAGTGATTTTCCGGAGAGGCCCTCCGGAGTGGACATTTTCCCCAGGAAATGCCATGCCATCAGACGCCAAACAGTGCATGCTGCTTCCCGACGATAGCCGCCGGTCCGCTGGGGCGGTTCCTGGGGATTCTTCTGACCTCCTTTTCTGGGGTAAGGCTGGCCAGCCTCGTTCAAGATTGAATGAGATGGGCCGCATCCATCGTTTCTGCAGGATGCATGAAGCATGGGAGCCAAGGATAACGAGCATGGAGGTGAGAGGGACTATTGTTGTTAAAGGTCGAGTGTCTCTTCCCCAACTTGGCGTCGATGTGTTGGGATTCCATCCCAGGCCCGAGTCGATCTACTCTGTACGTAACGCGAAAAAAAAATGTGCGGAGAAGCTCAGTGTGCCATCAATGGGCCCCAGGTCGAGTCCTTTACCAGCGGTGGGCGCTCGCTTAATGTTGCAATGGCAATGGGAGGTCTTGAAAGTGGGAGAGGCAGTAAAGTTTCTGTCCGTTCAGGCCCCGTTTCCCCATGAGCAGCAGATTATTTTTCCTTCTTCTCCGCGTCTGGCATCGTTCCAATCTCATTCAGGGGGCGAGCGGTGACGCTACGGCGCGAGCGGGTGCCACGCCGTCGAACCCAAGTGACATGCTTTGCTGATCTGGAATGAAGGCGTCATGTGTTGCGCGGCGGCGACGAACCGAACCTCGTAGAGGCGGCAAAGACTCTTGAGCTGAAGCAAAGACATTTCTCCTAGCACGGCGCTTGTCTCAGAAGCGTATTCGCAAGGAAAATTCTGGATGCCACGGCTTCCATCCGCTCCAAAGCATCCGGTTGTTGGCTGCCGCCTGCAGGATTCGAGTCAGCAGAAGCAACAACTTGTTTCTCCTCACGAGAGAACAAATCACATGCCCCTGAGCAGAGTCCTCGGCAGGAACATGCAGTTGCCTTGCAGTACGCCCGTGTCACACGTTCTGTTTGTTGTTCAGCCCTGTGTCTCTGAACGCCGGCCTGTGTTACCTTGTCCACTACGCCATTGTGATGTTTGGACGAGCACTATTGCACAAGCCAAGCTGAGTGACTGTGTATCCCATGCAACTGCGGGCTCAATTTGGAGGCTCAGTAGATAAAGGAGCAAAGGAGAGAGAATCCATGTGTCATGCTAAAAGATGGACCACCAGTTAGCTGAAGGAAAAGAGGGAAAAGGGGATAATGGCGTTGACATGTGATGTTCATTTTATTCTGCATAGCAAAACGCGCACGGGCTCTGTGGACTATCGTGGCAAGTGGAAACAGGACGCACAGCTGCATGAATTAGTTTCATCCTTCAATGGGCATCTCGTATATGCCAGCACAGCCTCTTTTTGTTTTGTCTAGCCTTTTGCCTTTTTTTTGCTTTTGGTGGCAGGATGAGACACTTTGCTGACGATACGCGGCGGATGCAATTCCGCGTTGGCGTTGCGAGTCATTGATTATGCTGGTGGTTTGGACTATTTTTTACAATGAATGAATGAATGACACGGGGGCGTGGCGAATGTGAGGCGCTGTGCGGTATGGATGTATGACTAGCATAATGTTATCCTAGAGATGTGAAATGGTGAAATTGATTTGTGTGTTTTCTTAAGGATTTGTAATTTTTTTTGAGAGATTTGTGTTTTTTGTTGTCATGGCAAGTTGGTTTAGTGGGCCGAGGGAAATTTCTCATTTTTGTGTCAACGGTGATGAGGATGGCGACATGGAGAGAAAATTTCTGGTGGGATTGTTGATGGCGGTATCTGTTTGAGTTGGATTGGTGAGAACTTACGGGCTTGCTGGCATGACCGAGTTGATTGGGGAGGAGTTGTGTTGGGTTTAAGTGAGTGTGTTGAAAGTTGCTTGTGTCAACTGGAGACGAGCTCTATGATTACAAGTATTAGCTGAAGATGACAGTAGTGGAAATGACTCTGCTAGAGCTGTAGGTTGATTTGTAGACTTTGCTCTGTATTTGGAAACTGATGGGATATTAACTGGGCTGTGACAAGGCAAGGAGTGCATGAGGATGAGTTGGATGGATGGGTAGACGGATACAAGGTGGAGTGGTGTTTGTAAATATTGATGAAAGATGGGAATGACAAGGAGAGGTTTCTTATTCAAATATAGATGAGTCTCTGGAAGGCTTGCTATGTTGGCGACTTTGGAGGGTTTGCTGTAGGCTTTTCAGTGATGATGTTGACTGTTACTCTACTGGAGTCCTATACCATCCGATTCATAATCAGGGTGGAATATGCCCTCGCTATTTAATAATACTGTTTTCATAGAAGCAAGCGTTTCTTGGTGAGGATATATAGATATAGATATCACAAAGAGCGAATACTCGTATTCACTATTTACACAGCTTCTAACTGTAGAAGGAAAATGATATCATGAAACTGTATTCAATGTGCATGGCCACACCAATCATCTACATTGCGGCGTGTAAAATACTTTCTCATCAGTACTATAGCCCCTCCAATAGGAGACAATAGACTTGTTCCGAAAAATCCCCACGGAAGCCGTCTCATGAAGCCAATGATTTTACGCCTCATGTTGGGAGCGTTTGGTTCGCGAGGAGTCTCTGCCACAGGGTACGCGAGAGCCACATTCCAACCTTCTTGAACGGCTATGAAGAGAAGCAGATGGGTGTGCAAGACACCAATTCTGGGAAGAACAACACCGTCTGGACCAAGGCGACTGTATGGCTCTTGGTGTTGTTATAGGGTAATGTCCTGTGACGGGTACCAGGTCGTCGACGTGCCAGTATGTATGCAGCTGGGTGTGACGGCCCTGAAATAGGTCTGTAAACTCTGCTGCGGCTGTTGTGTCTAGACCAGGAGCGCTGAAGGCGCATAGCTCCGAGTTTTCCCATCGAGGGCGTTTCTCTTCGGCGTAGTGTTTAAGTGCGCGCATGGCCAAACATCCTCCCAGACTGTATCCCACCGCGGTGATGTCCCTGCCGTTGGCGGTCTGTTCGTTCATCCATGTAAACACTCCGTCTTTGATCACCCTGTAACTAAACGATGCGACGCTTTTGAAGTTTCCATCGGCCCAGGCGCCGGCTGGTTCAACATTGAGGCGCCCCTTTCGATCACGGTACTCGACCGGATGAGTTGCAGTCCCTCGGAAGAGCAGTATTGCTCTGGCGGCGGGATTATGGACGGGCTCGAGGTAGTGCCATACAACGCCGGCGGCGAGGACGGATACTCGCGTGTCTGTGATTCTGTACGTGGCATCGTATTCGGCATGTTGCGGGTTGAGATGGAGGTTGATGTCTGCGTGTTGGCCGTTTGTCCCGGGAAGATGAATCGCTGCGAGAATATTGGCCCAGATTTGAAAGTTGCCCTCAAGTGTATGGAGCCTCGGCGCAATGAACGCGTTATAGTTTTCTAAATAGTGGCGTTTGGTATGAGAGGTGGCTGTTCGCATCTTCCCAGAGTCCTCGAGGAAGGTGTTGTGATTGTTCCAACGATCCATTATATGGTACTAGACTATAATGGTTTGTTAGAGGGTAGTTTTGAAAGCATTCTCATGGTGAGTCACTATTAAAAGGCCTTTTGGTAGAAGAGATGGACTGTAGTGTCTTTTATAATTGTATGCACTTTTGGCTAATCCTGTCACATCGAACAGTTTAAGTTTTGAATGCATTCCAGAGATATGTTTGTATTGGAAGTCTAATGCACAAAGGAGTGGTAACAGATAATTAACTAGAGCCACAATTCTATGCAACGATGCCCAAAAATATGGCTATTGATACGCTTTATGGCCATTAGTTACTAAAGCGAGGACATTACTCCTTCTTGTGGTAAGCGAAACTTGTGTTATAGTGAGTTATGACATACACTTTGGCAAAACAACAGCCTCGCATTGGGGAGGCTTCATAAGTGGGCGACCATTGGCTTAAACTCAGTTGAAACGTCCTTCAGCTGTTTCAGCTATATAGGCACCATGCTCATCTCATGAGAAGAATCATTTCTGCATCGTATTAAGCTTTCCAATAAGAACCGAGAGCTGGTCGGGCTGACAGCTTGCTTGGAATGTGGCTGCCACTTGATGGAGCTATTGGCCAGAGAAACCACCATGAACAAGCTCAACACATGTAAGTAAAGAAAGTATTATATTTAATTAACATGGTTTGACCATAGAAATGTGCATCATGTGGCTACATTACTTGTTCATTTGTCGACAATGTCAACCTCCGTGGCCCTACGGCATGGCTATAACTAGCCGCATCTTGAGAATCTGCTCACTTGAATTAACAAATTATTTTAAGCCACCCTCTAAAAGGGCATAATCATCATAGCTCTTCATCCAAGTCTGTTCGAATCCAGCCTTCTGTTTCGACAACTAGATCGAATAGAGACAACGTCGTCCAAAAACATCACATCGAACCCATACAAAGCAGCAACACTCGTGATTGAACCCTCCAAATTAAATATATTATATTAAAAAAGTAAAAAAAAAGTAATGCAAACTACCAGCATCCCCCAATACATATACACATCATCCCTAATTTAAAAAAAAACCTACTATACAAGAAAGAAAGCTACTAATACAACCAACCCACCAGACCCTCCGGCCAGGTCAAGCAAAACTACCAAACGACAAGCGACACGTCACGTACGTTTATTGTCAACAGCAAAAAAAAAAAAGAGTCCGAAATACATAAAAAAGACCAACCCTAATTCCAACCAAACACCCCAATCTGCTGAAAAATCCCCTCCCCCCTTTGTTGTTTAAAAGAGTCATACGCGATGTGATACATGGCCCGCATAGTCTCTCCTACTTGAAGCTCGTCCCGTCTCCCGTCCAAATTGCTCCATTTGCCTAGAGCTTCAAATTGTGTTTCATGCGATAGTGTTTTTCTTCCTTCTACCGCCCCTATAACTCCTGATCATATGGGCTTTCTGTCCATTTCCGTGGTTGATTTTGCAGTAGCGCGTAAATTGAATGTTGGCGCCAGTTTAGTCCTGATGCCTTAAAGAAAAAAAAGAAAGAAACAAGGAAAGAAAGAAGGACAGGTTGAAAATTTGGTGAGAAGAAGAATAAAACAAAAGGCCGACGTGTGGTTAAGGTCAAAAAGAAAAGCATCACGCCAAGCTCACGGCTTTGGCAGCGTGAGAGACAACTGAAGGCGGCTGTTCATCTTGCTGCGTCTTGCCGACAAGGAAATAAAATAAAAGGTCCTCAGCATACATGAGGACATGAAAGCAACCACTGGTGTGGTCTATACTCAGCACACTTCAGCCCCTCCGGCTTCTTCTCTGAAGCGGATGCCACCATCAACGGCGATGCCGCCTTGCACCCACTGCGTGGCCAATACTTGCTGTAATGTCCAGCGGCTTCGTGCACGCTTGAGAAGGCCCTCTGTGATGTTCATGGCGTCCAGTAGACCCCTCTCCTTGAAGCGGGCTTCGTTAGCCTCATGATCGCCGTCATCGCCGCCATACTCGATCCAGCGCCATTCGCCTCTCGCAATCCGGTGGCTCTTTCGACTACGCAATCTATGTGAGTCGTTCATCCCCGGAGGCGGATCAAACGGGAGTCGGGGTTCGAGCAGGGCATAGAGCAGCACACCAAGCGACCATGCGTCGGTAGCACGACCGTCGTAAGGTTGGCCCATGATGACCTCTGGAGCAGCGTAATCTTCAGATCCGCAGCGCGTCTCGAGCTTCTCGTCCTCTGCAATCCGTCTTGATAGGCCCAGGTCAGCCAATGCTATTACCGAATGTGGGTATGTGGTCCAGTCGACTGATGGATCTGCGAGTTCGTTGGGCGTGAGATTGACGAGAACGTCTGAAAAGATTGTTAGCAAGGTCTACCATTTCCCTCTCCCCCATCGATTCAAAGAGCTTACTCTCTAGCTTGATGTCGCGATGAACAATCATTTGTTCATGGAGATATTTCACAGCACCGACCAATTCGGCAAAGATTCGTCTCATCAAGGGCGGTGTCAAGAGCTTTCGGTGGGCTGTAGCAACGTCAAACAAGTCTCCTCCAGGGCAGTAGGTCAGAACAAGAATGGCCCTGGTGGGTTCTATGCTCCATGCCATGAGGTTGACGAGGCTAGGGTGACGAATGCTCTGCATAATCTCCAACTCTCGCTTGAGGCTCATCTCAACACGCTCTTCACTGGCTCCCCCCTGAGGACCATGCTCGCACACCTTGATGGCGACCAATGTCTTTCGATCAAGTGGGGGATCTGTCATGGTTGTACTTCCTAAATCGGCAGAGAGATGCTTGGGCTGATCCATCTGACTGGTAGCCAATACGACTCTGCTAAACGTGCCTTGACCCACAGTTCGCACTGAGCGCCAGCGCCTACGTTTTCGATCATGCCGGTCAAAGGCTTCGAAATGCTCGTATCGTGAGGTTGCGGCGGCGTCGGTCGAGTCTCTGGAGCTCTCGCTAGGAGGAGGCGTCGGCGGCTTCGCAACGTTGGGAGCCAGGCCGCGGGACTCTGCCAGGTTTTGTTCTCTCCTCATCTGGGGACCTTGAGAATCGGGCTTGGCGTGAGGCCCAGACACGGAGACGATTCTCTTTGGAATGGCTGTGGGATCCGGCTGGGTATATTCACTGAGGCTCCGGTTTCTCGTGTGAGGTTGAGATTCGGATGGAGGCAGATGTTGTTGCGCGGGCTTTGGTAAAGTTTGACTAGCCTCGTTGCTTTCTGTGAGGCTGGCATATGCCTTGCGCCTTGAGGAAGAGGCCGCGGCATTCTGATTCTTCATTGGGCCAACTGGGGCCCCCATCGTAGGTAAATGTTCTCCAACACTGCTCAATAGACTTCGGTGTTGAGGCGGGGACACGGACCCCACTGCCAGCCTCATCCAGGGTCCAGGGGATTCTCCTGATAAGAGTGGACTCGGCAGAGGCGTCACGTCGCCCATTGCCGTAATCATGGGGCTTGAAATAACACTGCTAGTACCGCTAGCAGATCCAATTGAATGCGCGAGAGCGGCTTTGAGACTCGGGGTTCGCGTCAAAAGGCGTATGCTGCTGGAAGACGACTTGTGGTTCAAGGGCGTGGGGATGCGAATGGGCGAGAGACTTGTATGCCCAGTGGGAGATTCGCGGTGGTAGATCGAAGGGGAAGCCGTGGAGGAAGAAGCAGAGGCAACGTTTGTGGATATACGGAGGGATGAAGTGGCATCGTGATACGAGGTGTTTGAGTCTAGAAACGATCTGCCTCGACGGCCGGCATCTTCAAATGGAGCAGACTGAATTGGAGGCGACGGAGCAATGGTGGTGGCCTGGAAGCTGACGGGAGGCAGCGGAGGATTGGCTGCCAAGGCTAATTCGTCATCTGGAACAAAAGCCGGTGCGTTGCGTTGGGCGTCGGGTCGGATCTCAAGCGGACAGCTCGAGTTGGAGCTTGGGGTCAGGTTCAGGTTCAGGTTCAGGTTCAGATCCAGATTCAGATTCTCAGAGCTTGCCGCCGAGGGGGCATTGAAGCCATCGTGGGGTATCGAGGTTGGCGGGTGGAAGGGAGAATTGCTCATGGCTGGACAAGAAGCGTCCCGGTCAGAGGCCTGTCGAACATGAGCATCCATCAATGCGACTCATAGCCACGGCTGTCACGTACGGCTGGGCGGCTGCGGACGCCGCGTCGACGGTCAATGTCGCCCCGAAGGCTCCGGATTCGACGGCTGGAGGCAGCGAGGCGCTGAGCTGTGCAGGGAGCAGCGTCGATCAAGAGGACCAACAAGAGGCACGCGGTCGTTCCCAAGCAAGGGCGTCGCGGAGGGAGGCAGCGTCGCGGAGGGAGGCAGCGTCGCGGAGGGACCAGGTGAACAAGTGAGGGGTTTGGCAGGGCAAAACCAAAACCAGAGCGGCGCTCTCCTATAACGGTGGCATCTAGGGCTTCTGCGCGGTGCCTCTGCGGCGGAGGATTGGCGGACGACGGGCCGGAGAGAGCGACAGAGGCAGAAGCAGAGCGTTTTGCGAGTCGAGATTTGTCTTGTCGCGAAGGAGTCAGTGCAGCGAAACGACGTTGGTGGTCCCGATCCAAGGACGACGTTCCGGGTACAAGCGAAGCGCATGACATGCCTGCGGGTCTGCTCCCTGTTCATGTACAGAAGCGTGTAGCAGGTACAACAGCGACTCGGTCCCCACCCGCAGCCGTAGGGCGACCGCCAGGTGGGAGATACCGGGGGGCTACAAGGCCCGCGCTAGCCCGAAACAGGCCGGGCGGTACGTTACATAAAGTACTGGGTACGGCTGGAGAGGTGCTCCGGCTGCTGCTAAGAGGCCAACAGGCAGAGTTGCTGCAACCTCGGGCCCATTCCACGAAATTTGGTTCCATTTGTTGATGTTTGTGTGTCCAGTCTGTGTCCAGTCTGGTAGGTTGCTTTTCGTCGGGAGGTACTCGTACTGTACTACTACTACCTAGTACCTTAGTAGGTACCTAGGTACCTGTACTACTAACTAGCGGGTACTTCCATGTCACAGCTGGGACAACTGAAACAGATCGGCGGGCAAACAATGCCCAGAAGGATTGAAAAAATGAAGAAAAGAAAAACAGCCGTCGAATCATGGGGCATGTGATGCTCCGATACAAGTCCCCCCAGCTTATCACCATAACGTCATCCGCTCCAAAGGGCCGCAACGTGCATCGGCTTTGGCGAACAAGTGGACTCGTGGAAAAGCGGGGGGCTGAATTATAACATGCAAATTGGCTGAGCTAGCGCCAATAACTTTCAATATTGATGAGTTAGTCGCTCATCTCATCTCATCTCATCCCAATTCTCGACTAATGGGCCACTTTAGCAGGCTATCTCCACGTGACAAGATCCCGGCCGTGTGGCTCAATGGCAGAGCGTCTGACTACGATTGTGTACATCAGGAGGTTGCAGGTTCGACCCCTGTCTCGGTCACGAGATCGATTTCAATTCCACGCAAGGGGAATTCAATTTCTTTCTTGTTTCGTTCTTCTTTTTTTTTTGCCTCTGTGGACTTTGTGTCCGGCTTCCCTCTTTGGGCAAGCGAATGCGTGCCCGTGACTCTGCGTTGATGCGTTTTGGTCATTCGATCAAAAGGTCAATGCCAAATTGCCAAGTTGTGATAGCCAAGCGATATTACCGTCAAGGTGAGGGTGCTTCGGGATCCAGTCAACGAGCTGCCAGCATCCATGTTATCAGCAGCTGTCTGTGCTATGAACAACAGTGAATCCCAGCACTTGGCCGACGAACAAGGGCTTGGACGTGAGACTCGATAGGGCAAAGTATTGGGAACTTATTCTGTAAATGTGACGCATGACCTTGTGAAGGAGATTTGGGAGAGTTGATGGTCTTGTTGTCAAGTAACCGAAGCACACGCAATTTCACAAACATGCAAGCATCCGAATGGGTACTAAGACGGGCACTGCTGGTACATGTTCAATTAGCAAGTCAATTCCTTTTCCGCTGCATCGGCGAGTTAGTAGCTGAGCTCTGAGCCAAAGTATTGAAAGATGGAGATGGCCAAACTTTTGGTGTTGCTGATGCAAGGTACCGGTACCTAGGCCGTAGCGCCAATCGTAGGGCCAGACAAGTACCGGGCACCATGGGTTTTAATTGATTCGAGCCGCGCCCCCACGTCGAGACGCGTCAAGTCGCGTCCCTCCACACTTCTGCCACTCTCAACCACCAAAAATCCACATCGACAGCATCAGATTCAGCTTCGGTTTCACACGCAGCCAGCAATCATGATGCGGCAGGACTACAACAGAATCGAACCCAAGAGGCGGAATGTCGTCGATTACCGGAAAAAGCAGTTCGCCACGCCGCAATTCCAGGACACGCAGTACCCCCACCGCCTGAACTTTTACGCAGATGCCCCAACAGCAGACATCACGCTCGAGCAGTTTGAGCAGTGGGCCATTGACCGACTACGAGGTAACGCGAGGCTGCCGATATTCCAACATGATGTTCAAAATCTGACTCTGCACAGTCCTGGCCGAGATTGAGGCATGTTCCTTTCGCAACCGATCGCCCGCCGAGACGGCAACCCACATGAAGCCCATTCTCGACAAATACCTCCCTCTCGACTCCAACAGCTCTAGCAACACAAAGCTGTTTTCGCAACGGCAAAAAGACCATTACAGCCATTTCATCCTGAGGCTCGCCTTCTCCTCCACCGAAGACCTGCGCCGGAGATTTGCTCGTGTTGAGACGATGCTGTTCCGAATGCGATTCAACAGTGACGATTTGAGCGAGCGGTCTACATTCGTATCCAGCTTGGATCTTGACTGGTGGGAGCCCGTGACAGAGGATGAAAAGATACGGTATGGTGCCGAGTTGGCAGCCATGGTCAGCGGGAAGAAGGCGAGCAGCGAGGATGGGACATGGTTCAAAGTGGACTGGGAGCGGGTGCCCGACTTGGTGGAGAGTCGACGTGTATTCTTGAAGGCTGGAAAGGCATATGTGCCTGGGAGAGAGCAGTCGAGCATGGTTGTAGCAGAGTTTACGAGCCGGCTTGAGAGACAACTAGAGGTAAGTCGCACAGCCGTCCATCACAGCTCTTTAGCAAACTAACATGACTTCTTGAACGATTAGCTCACGGCTCGGGCTCTGCCGCGGCTTGACGAAGATGACCGGTTAACACCCATCCTGAACCACCTCTCCAAAAACTTTATTACTCCCGACTCGGCTTACATGTCTGGGTCGACGGCGCCCACTGGCGCACAAATCTCGGCTGCCAATGTCGATAATCTTTCACAGCATTTCCCTGCATGCATGTCCAATCTGCATCGGTCGTTGCGTCGCGACGCTCACCTTAAACACTACGGTCGTCTCCAGTACACGCTGTTCCTCAAGGGCATCGGGTTGAACCTGGAGGAGTGTCTCGCGTTTTGGCGGGGCGCCTTTCACAAGGTGACAGATGACACATTCAACAAGGAATACAGGTACAACATACGCCACGCCTACGGAGACGTGGGTGGCGACACGAATCGACGAGGCGGCGGCTACAGCCCGTTTAGCTGTCAGAAGATTCTCACTGAGCATCCTCCGGGACCTGGCGAGGCTCACGGCTGCCCGTACCGGCATTTCAATCTGGAAAACTTGACTTCTCTGGTACAAGGCATGGGGGTGTCCGACAGATCGGTGCTGCAGGGTATCAAGGAAGACAGGGATAATCAAAAGTTTCACATGGCATGTAACCGGTAAGTTGTCTGCCCCTGTTCCCGTCGTTGAGATTGACAATTCAAGAGCACGATCTGCAACTATGACGGCGAGGCTAACTCAACTACACAGCGTGTTTGAACACTTGCACAAGGCCGAGATTAAAAAGGCAAAGGATGAAGGTGTCATGACAGCTAACCAGCTCGAGACAATTGTGCATCCCAACGAGTACTTTAAACGAAGCTACCTGCTGAAAAACCTTGGCAAGGAGAGTGATGTCAAGATGGAGGGCTAAACATTGTCTGCACATTGTCTACACATTGTACATGAGGGAGGTGACACAGATGGCAGCGCCATGCTGTCATGGGCCGCAGGATAGAGGGAAGCATTTGGGAGGGATGAAGCAACTGGGCGTTTTGTCAAACTGTATTAGGATATGAGATATTGGGCAACATTTGCGTCAAGACTGTATGTATCATGATGAGGTGGTACTCCCTCAACACCATTCATGCCAACCAAGCCGGGTTACATCAAACACGGCTTTTTTTTTTCACCAGCGTCATCAAGATCATCGCCAAACCCAGCAACCCACCATTTTCTCATCTTGAGCCTGTCCAACGCAAAAAAAAAACCCACCTGGGCATTTATAGCCCAACGCCCCTCCCCTTGACCTCTCTCGTCTGCTTCAGACCCCCTACGCGAGCTAAGGCAAGTGACCCGGTTGCCAATGATGCTAATGATGTAGGTACTGAGGGCGTTTGGTTCATGCACCTTGTTTTTTTTTCCTTCTTTCTGATATGATGTAGTGCATACATACCAGATATCATACATCATCTCATCATGACTGACGAAGGGACCCTTGGGGATTTCGGGATAAAAAAAAAGGGCCTTTAGGCATACGCCCCAATGTGTTTGGGATTTACGAGCCCCGGTTTTTAAGAAGACGTTTGAGGGGGATGTGTGGGTTCGAGGTATTGCTGGATAGTTGTATAAACTGGGGGTGGAGGGAAGAAGAAGCGTATCAAAGTCGGAGATTGTTCGTGGTTTTTTTTTTTGGAGGTTATATCGTCCATCTCTGAATGCAGCGTGGGAGCATGGAAGCAAGGTACTGATTGAGGTATTTCGATTGCGAACGACGCCCGAGTATGCCGAGGCAATCAAAATGAGCTGATGGATGGAATCATGGAATGGGCTCATCTATGAAAAGGGATCCATCAAAAAAAATGCAAAATTTTACGCCGTGAGATTCCCGAGTATCCTCCTTCATTCCCGGGATTCAATAGCCTCAATTCATGCGCGCCATGTTATCTTCAACACTCGTCCGTTTTCTGTCACAACGTCCAAAACGGGCTTAAAACAGACTTTATCGTCAACACACACTTTTGACATGGCAAGTGGGTGTGCCAAACTAACCCCCCATGTAGAAAAAAAATATTCGATACGTGTACTAAAAAGCGTCCGTCTTTTTTTTACGATACGGAGAGAGAGACTTGTTGCTTGTTTTTTTCTCACCAGTAGTGCTCGCAAGTGAGGGACAAGGGTGTAGTAGCATCGAGCTAACACAATCTGCTGCACGATGATATCAGAAATACGGAGGAGGGCGTGTGCGGGCGAGCCAAAGAGCAGAAATGAGACCAAAGCAAACAAGGGTCGTCTTTTTCTCAGTCTTTTTAGTTTGGGAGCACGATGACGACACGGGGCATGTTGGGCTAGTTTGGGGGGCAGGGGGGGGGAGGAGGGTCTCAGATTGTGCTTTGCTAGAGTACGGGATAAGTTGAATGCCTTTTTTTTTTTTTTGTATTCCCTGGATTCGTGAATATCGGTGCTGCATCCGACGCTTGGATTTGGGGGGAGATTTGCGGTTGCATTCTGTCTGTCTTTGAAGCGAAGGGGGGGGGGGGAATGGGGGCTAAGGAGATGGGCCAGGGTGAGAGAGAGTGTGTGTGAATGCTTATTTATGCCGCGGATTTTAACCAAGGAAAACCCCCAAAGAGTTTGCAGCAATGATTTATTTTTGAACACGACTTGCATGTAGATGATGGCTATGTTTACAGATACATAGATGCTAGTGAAAGAAAGAGCAGGTTTGGGAGGGGGTGAGACAGGCTGTGTGTGCGAGGATGTTGCCGATTGCATCGATCGACTAGGGCCAAAGGTGCATCTTTCTTTCTTGGGGCGTGTGCTGGATATCGCGATGATGACGAACGGGGTGCCGTTGCATGTGGATTAAAAAGAAGGGAAGCTTTTTTTTGTGAACATTAATGGATACATGGATAATAGCTGAAGAGAAAGTGTGTGCTGTGGACAAGGCACGCATTGCATCATTGCGCGGCGATGACGGCAAATTCTGGGGTCGAAACGATGGAGACGGGGCAAGGCTTGGGAAGCATGGACAAGGCTGGTGCTTATCGGCCAATCAGCGGGATGCCCCTGTATCTTTGGGAATCCAGATCCTAGGGACAAGTGTGGACGTGGACGCGTAGCTTCTGCCAGCATCGTGGAATGACCATCAGGGGGGGGGCAGAGCGAGCGGCTTTGTGAGGGCATCTATTGACGGCAGAGAGAGACAGAGAGATGGATGTGTCAGCGGCGAATGCAGCGTGCGGAGTAGCGTCTGACAGGAGGCATCAGCCTTGTCTGTACATGTAGTAATCCCTACTAACCGGCACTCGTGCTCGGTATAAGTGACGTTTCATGACAAATATCGGGATTCTGTCTCGGAAGAGGAGAATGCTGGGATTCTCAGCGAAAGAGTAAGAATACAGGGCGGACAGAGTTGCTCTGCTGGCTTGGGCGCGGAGCAGCGCGCCAGAATGGAGACTCCATCCCCCCTCCCACAATCCCACGGCGAACGAGAGGCCATCGTGAGAGAAGAGGTTCGTCACGACTGGCCGGCGCGATGTGACGTGGATTCTGGCCTGCCAAGATGCGGGGAGGGGACGTGCTGTGACGCGGGCAAATGAGCCCTCAGGGAATGGGTGTAGAGTAGAATGCAGTGCATTGCCTACTACTGCTACTGCTACTGCTACTGCTACTGCTACCATACTATATTTCCATCATGCTCATAGATTGAAGTTGCATGTCGATTACTCCGTACATTGCATTCGAATGCTCATGCTCGTGCGTGCAGCCATGGAGGATCGAAATGCTGTGCGGTGCTGCTATTATTAAACGTCAATGCCCCCTTCTCTTACACCAGCGCCCGCATCTCTTCCGTGCCCATGTCCCCTTGTGCCAGGATCCCCCGATTTCCCTTACTCGTGAAACTCGCCCAGCCAGCGGAAATAGCCGTCGTGGGAGGCTCCGTAATGGGATCTAAAAGGCGGTAGCGGACGATCCCCCAGTCCTCCCGCCTCTAGGTTGCGTTGCTCTGCCCTCAGCTGCGTCTGGGTTCCCCTTTTATCATCACATGTATGTGCGAAGCGTCTGTGTAATCATGAACCGGGGGGGAAAAGGACCAAAAAGATGACAAGAACGCGTTAGGGAAGGGTAAAATACGAAGCCTAACCGCTGTAATGGGCCAATATTTGTTCCTCTTGGCGGTACTATTTGATGATTGCATAGGTACATGCACATTACATGCACATGTGCCCATGTCATATCTTCCATGTCTCCTTGGCTCCTCGCCAGCGTCCAAGAGCGGTATCAATCTGCTTCGCCTGTACGATACTCCGGATCTTGTCTGTATTTCATCCTATCCCGTCCAAGTTTGCTTCCTTCAGCTGATGCTGCCCAGCCAATAGAGTCGTACAGCCTTTGGCCAATAGAAACCCATCCAAATCCAATCTTCCCCTCTCCCCCCCCCCCAGGCCCACGGATTTACTCCCTGCAGTTTGGCGAGTTTGGTTTGCCGCGCACAGCGCAGCGAAAATACATGTATGTACATACTCCGTACATTGCCCATACTATGTAGTGTAGTGCCTACATACAATCCCGTGGCCTCTGACTGGCCGCTAAATCCAGAAGAGCAAATATCGATTCGTCCAATCCGGATGCTCCTCCATCCGGAACAGTCGCATGCAGCCTGTACACGCGCGCATGTGCACACGCAGCTCTTCAGCGCATTTGCCCTGCGTCTAGACTCGAGGGAGGTTGGACTCGCGCGATAGTGCCGCTCTGCAGAGGGTCATGTGAACCAATTACCCCCGAATCCTCCTCTTTGGCCTCGCTTCTTCTCCAACCCGCGCCTCTGCACGGCTCCTGGTCATTGGGGGGCGTGAAGGTTGGGAATGAGACAGCGCTCCCTCGGAGATGCTTCCGCAGTAGCCCCCTCACCTCACAGAGGCCACAACGACAGGCGGTTTATTGCATCCATGAATTGAACGATGCCCGGCCTTGGGTTTGACTGACCCAGGCCCTGGCTGTGGAAGGATGACACTCGTTTGGGAACTAGTTTGGAGAAACGTCTGATTGGCCTAAGATCGTCCCAGACAATGGCGGTCGGATATCCGACATCCCCATCCATGTACCTAGTTTCAGGAACAACCGCCCTCGCATATCCTCCTCCTCAAGCACAAGCACAAGCACAAGCACAAGCGAGAGAGAGACAGAGAGCGAGAGAGCGCGCGTCAATATCCCAGCATCCAGCCGAGTTCCCTTACTCGTGCGCGCGGACCTGCTCAACTGGGCGACATTCCCAGTACAACCACGGAGCTACCCCAAAAGAGGCGCGTCTCTGCGGCACCCGTCCTCGTTACGCCCTCCCCCCCGTGGTCGCGCGAATGCATGATGTGATGTCCCTTTGCTCTTGTCGTTATTCCTCGCGTAAAAAACAACTAGTATAAACAACTTGGCGAGGGAGGGCCGAACATTGAGCCAGCTGAGCCTCTCGCTCGCTCTGGGCCCCCCTAGGGAACTTGTGCTTGGTTTGCCGCAAGCAACGGGCTGCAGAATGCGGCGTCTGTGTTGTGAGCCCTTTTTTCCCCCTCCCAAAGGGACCGCGAGCACTATATTTCGTTACAGGTTAAATGCCTCTTTGCATGAAAAAAATGGTACGATGCGAACAACTGCCGTGTGGACAGGCAGACGGCTAAGACGGAATGTCTGATCCGCGGCCACTCTAGGCGGTTCGTGCGGCCCGATCGGGCGGGCGGCTTGGAGCACCGTCATTTCGCGTTGTAAGTCCAAGTCGTGAGAATCCATTCAGCCTTGCTCGCTCCGTGCCCTTCACCACCACGCCAGGGGAAGAAAAGAGAGAGAATAATGGAGGAATCGCGCCCAACTTGATCCATCTGTTGACAACACAATATTTACAGGATAATATACAATATGAATTGTAATCGTGTTGAAGCCCCCCATCCCCAGAGTGCGGTCCCTACATTATACCCCCGATCTACACCAGGCCAAGTTGCTGTGCTCAGGAACCGCCAATCTATTCCCGCTAGCCCCAGGCACAGCGCCTTTTAGCCCCCTTCAATTTTTTTCTAAACAGGCCCCAGCGTGTCTTGAACAAACACAAATATCATTCCTCCCAACACAATCAAGATTCTTCAAGCAAATCCTTGAAACCCATGGACTGCTGATGAATTTGTGTCGCTCAACTCGTTTGCGATTAAACGAGTTTTTTTTTATCTTAATGTATTCCTTATCGGAAGCGATGCAAGACACGTGGGCGTGGGAATTGGACAAAAAAAGGGCCGCCTCCATCTCGGTCGGCGCGGACAATGGCCAGCTGGGCCCTTTTTTTTTTTTTTTTAACAGATACACACTCGAATCTACACAAGTCGTCTTTTTTCTTATTCCCGTTGATAATTCCCATTTAAATTTTTTTTGGAGATGTTACCGCCCCAATTAATTAAGCAATTTGGGCTCACTAATCAGAAACCGGCAGCTTACCTTTTGTTGCTCGGTAGGGTACCGTTGATACTATTTCACAGCCAGCCTCGTCTCACCACAACGCCGCCTCTCTCTCCTCTCTCTCTCTCCTCCTCGCTCACGTCGTCCTCCTACTTCCTCTC
>MDJU01000657.1:0-17423 GCA_001721665.1 Trichoderma pleuroti
TTTTTTTAAAAAAAAAAGGTGACGGACGTGGTTTCGCTGGTCCGGCGATGATAAATTTCTCGCTGGCTATTACTCGGTCTATTGGAGGTTTTTCGGAGCTGGGCCGGTGCAAAGGTACATACATACATAGATGGGAAAGCTGGAGTGCGGAGGGGGAGATGAGGAGTCACGTGCAGCTGGTGGGCTGGAGGGGGGGGGGCTGAATCAGCGGGAATGGAGAGCTCCGGATTGGTGAAGCTGTAGGTAGCATTGTGTGAGTATGGCTTGGAGAAATAAAGAGCTGTGTTTACTGTTGCTGAGGACATACTTGGCTTCGTATCTATGGGGACCTGTGTCAT
This sequence comes from Trichoderma pleuroti, assembly GCA_001721665.1. NCBI lineage: Eukaryota > Fungi > Ascomycota > Sordariomycetes > Hypocreales > Hypocreaceae > Trichoderma > Trichoderma pleuroti. Next base: position 339 of record MDJU01000657.1, read on the forward strand.
GGTGGTTGAATTGATAAATACTTGTATGCCTATTGATACAACACTCAGTCACAGAAGGTTATGCAGTTTGCTTAGCACTTGTCAGTGCATGGCTGAGTTTGATGCCGTTGGTATTACCAACCAGACTGACAATTACATGGGCATTTGACAGAAATGACATCTCCAAAGAAACAGATGTGTGCACCTATAAATACCCCGTCACATCTCTCATCAAATTGCACTCTCAAGTCACTTCTAACAACTTACCCGATCCGGCCCAAAGCTCAATATGAAAGTCACCATAGGCAAGGTAACCCTCCTACTGTATGTGCTGTTGAAATTGCAACATAGAATCAAAAGAAAGAAGAAGGAGGCCAACATTAGACATGTACAGAGTCTCGGAGTTGGCGGAAACGGTCTCGGTTATGCAGAATCGAGTTCGAGCAAGGGGTCAACATGTTCTCCAGATAGTTGAACGGTAGGTAGCTTTCAATGCCTTGCCGCCACTACTTCACTGATGCTATACTTTACAGCTTATAGCAGCCACTTTTCTCCATCTTTTCCCAATCATTCACTCATGCCATGGCCGAAATTTGAATACAAGGCTTAATTTTTTTTGTTTAGCGCCAAGCTTATGTACAATCCTGTTGTCCATGACTCCTTCGTTGGTGCCTCTCTTCTAATGGTTCTCTTTCCCTTCACATCATACAAAACGGAATTAAATGTGTGTGGCTTATCGGTATGGTGAATCTGCGCGAATGGCGGCAGCAAGTTCAGGCTCCCACTTGTCTCCGTTGGACAGCAGCTTCTCTGTAATGGTTGCATCAGTATATACCGCCGCAGAGCTCATCTCCGTTGGACTCCATGACAAACTCACCCTTGTTGTACAGCAGCTCTTCTCTGGTCTCGGTCGCGTACTCTGCGTTGGGAGACTCCACGATGGCGTCGACGGGGCAGGACTCCTGGCAGAAGCCGCAGTAGATGCACTTTGTCATGTCAATGTCGTAGCGGGTGGTGCGGCGAGAGCCATCGGCACGCTCTTCGGCTTCAATGGTGATGGCTTGGGCAGGGCAGATCTGTTTGCATGCGCAGTTAGCATTTCCCAATCCCTGCAAATGCGCTCTCAAAACATTTGGCGGGGTCCTTACGGCCTCGCAGAGCTTGCAGGCAATGCATCGCTCTTCACCCAGAGGGGCTGATCGTCTCAGCGCGTGCTCGCCACGGAATCGGGGAGAAATGGGGCCCTAAGAAAAGTGTTAATCGCAGCTCAATGGCAAGAGAAGGGCTCTCCGTGGATATCTAGCTCATCCCCCTGCGCAACCTGCGTACCTTTTCGAATGGGTAGTAGATGGTGTAGCTGCGTCCCCTGCAGTCAGCAATCTTGATCACACCAGCGACTAGTGAAAATCCTGAGTCTCCAGAGTCGGTATAACATACGGTGGTCGGAAGAACTGCTCCAGCAGGACGTACATTCCTCTGGCCATCTCGGTCATGAGGAAGTACTTGCCCAGCCGGTCCAACAAGCTGTCCTTTTCCCACGCCCACTCGACCTGCTTGCTCGTTCGGAAGCCTTGCGGCGGGGGTCCCTTGGGGGTCGCATATCCCCGCTGCTGGTGGTAGGGAGTGGCCAGCATCCTCGTCGCCATCATGAGCGAGCTGGTAGAGGCCGGAGCTCGGGCAAGCTGGCGTTTGGCGAGCATGGCTGCTGCCGAGGCGGAGAGGGTCGGCGCCATTGTCGTCGGATTCGCTGCAATTGACGGAGGTGCAAAGAGCAGGCTCGCCTGGGCCGGGACGTCGATTGGGCGGGAGGCGACTTTTGACGTGATGCACTTTTGATGGCTCTTTTGCCTTGGATGAATGGCTTAGTGCACTGCGGGATTACATTGCTAGGCCAGTGATTGGTGGGACTGGTCGCTCGTGACATGGCACGTGATGTTTACTATAACTCGAACGCCCGCTCAACAGCAGCTCATTATTACCTCCTATGTATCTAATGCCAACCACCAGGTATTATGATGATGAAAGGAAAACAAAAACAAAAACAAAAAACAACAAAGGGAGAATAAACCCGCATTTACACGCTCATGATGGATATGCACAACTCGCTTTTTAGAAGCTCTTCTCCCACGTCCCCCACCACAGCCCCATGTTGGCTGCCACCAGCAGATCAAGCATCTTCAGCCCGTCGTGGTAGATGATGAGCTTCCCGAGCTTGGCCCGCTTGCCGCGGTTGCCTCCTCCGGCTCTCTCGCCGCCTATGTTTACGTCAAACGGTGATATTACATCGTCTTCGTCTCTGTCTTCATAGCGTTCCATGGCCGACTTAATGAACTTGCTAAAGTGGCCGAGACGGCGGTCGTCGCCCTTGGGGACTTCGCCAGAGGGGAACAAGTCGGAGCCCGGAAGATTGAAGCGTAACTCGCTGACAATGGTGGAGGCCGACCTTGACGCACTCGCCTCGGGGACCAACGGATTATAAGCTCCGACTTCGCCCTCATGCAAGAAATGGTGGCACAGCACGCTTCGGCCGCCGTTGCCCGTGCGAAATTCGCATCTACCACCCCAGGGGCTGGTAAAGGTGTACCCTCTCGGCTTCATCTTGTCAGGACGGGAAGACGTCGGCGACCCGGACTTGTATTCTCCGGAGCTGAACGAATTGGCCGATGCTTCGCTCTCGCTTCGATTGTGCGCCTTCTTCCGAGCCGCCTGCTCCATCTGGCGGAATCCGGATCGTATGGCAGAGCCGAAACTCCTCGAGTACGCCATGGAAACCTGTCTGGAGAACATGCCATCGGCTCGCGGTCCTGGTGCCATGTCCATGAATAATCGGTCGGCATCCATGCTTCTCCTAGGGGGAATGGCGCTGGACGGCCTTCCACGGAACCTGGCATATCCTGCGCTTTCGATGTGAATATCGATTGGTGGATGTTGGGGAGACCGCTGTTCCGAGGATGCAGAGAGATACATGCCAGACTGGCCCGTTTCCCCAACCTCTGTATTCACCTCGTACGACGAAATCTTGCCCACGTTCCACTGGTCTCCTGTACCTGGGTCCCTCCTTATCAGGCTCAAGGTAAAGGGTGGCGTAGAATACTCGCTGTTCTTCATGGGGGACAGAGAGCGACTTTGCCTAGTATGCCCCATGGTGGCTGTTCGATCTCTGGTTTGGTCTCTAGAACGTGCCGTTTCGTCCATGGACACCCGACTCTGGGGAATATCGCTCAGCTGCCTTGGCCCGACGGGTTTGCGTCTAGTAGACATGGATGGGCGCAGCTGCTGTGAGCCATCTGGGGCATTCCGCGCGGAAGCGTTGTCTGAGAGTCCCATGCCCGAATATTCGTAACGTCTGGGAGGCAGAGGGGGTGCATAGTCGGCATCTTGCGAGCCAAAAGGCACACCAACATCGTTTGGTGGTCGCAATGTCGGGTTTCCAAAGGTAATCTGGGGCTGCTGTTGCTGTTGCTGTTGCTGTTGTTGATCACCTTGTATCGAAATATTGGGAGTCTGGGATGAAATTGATCCAGGCACCGGCTTCCGAGCAATCGTCCTCGTCGTAGAGCTGTCCTCGCTGGATCTACCTTGCGCGTCATCTCTCAATGGGTGAGGGCCGGTGATATCCAGCATGGGGATCTCGAGATGAACATAGTAGAGACTGCTGGAGACGTCTCCGCCTGTGACATTCTTGATCTGAGGTTTGAAGGGCGATAGAATAACATCTGCAGTTTATCTGTAAGCTATTTTTGCTACGAGCAATGCTGTGAGGTGAGGGGGGCTGGCCAAATACCTCTGGTGCCGGGGACTCTGGAGATGTAGAGCACCAAGGGCTCTAGTCTTGTCTCTGACGGGTTTTCGGGATATTGCGGCGGATTCGCCGCCAGCAGGTTTAGGGAGGCAAGTGAATGGGCCTCCATGGCTCTCGTCGCTTGCAAAATATGCCTCTATTGGGAAATATGCTGGTGGCCTCTGGGAATGTTGGAAAAGGCGGAAAAGGCGCGCGGAAACAAGCAAAAGCAAAAGCACGAGCACTAGCTGCTTGATGTATCGCACCGCACCGCACCGCACAATTAAGCTTACAGGCACTCTGCTATGTGACGAGTGACTTTGACGATCATGCTCTTCTCCTTTTCTTATGTAAAGAGGGCTTGTGCAAGGATTTGCTGCAGGTTCACGGCCCGGAGAAAAAAAAGACGACTAACCTAAGCCGAAAGGAAGGATGACAAGCAAATGCCGGGCCAAACAAATCAAAGGCAGAGCTGGAGAGAGAGAGAGAGAAAGGCAAAAAAAACTGACGCAGATTAATGCATCCTTGCCAGAGAGTAAGCAGCAACGGGCATTATCCTAGCACAAGACGTGGTTTTAATCAAACGTGAGACGAAGATGGTGTCGTGTGTCCTGTCCTGTCTTTTGTTTTTTTCCCTGATGCTTTTTCAAAAGACGGAGAAAATGACAAACGTCACCGCGCCGGGGCTGTGCTGTGTCAAGGCCACCAGGTTTTTTTTAATTTTAGGGGCGGCTGAGAGGCCGGTGAGCGAGCCGATAGGACGGAGCCGGGAGCCCGTCGCTCTTCTAGACGCACCTGGTGATGGACGAGGCGTCAGCTGCAGACGGGGCGAAGCTGAGAGAAGGCGAGGATCATTAGCTCAGCTGGAGCGGTCATTGCTAAATGGGTATGTACACGTATGCCGTTTGGAGATTTGGATGTTGGTTTCTTTGCGTGTGCAGCTGTGTATTGGGTCAGGTTGCCTGTGGCGATCAATGGACAGTGGAGGTGATGTGGTTGGCAGCCAGCTGAGCGCTGTGGATAGGTAGTAGGTATAGTAGCTGGGTGGTGGATATAGGTATGTCGCGTGCTGATGCAGTTGGGGCGATACAGTGCTGATAGCACTAGCCGGCTGCGGGAGAGCGGCACGTCACTTCACAGTAGGGATGACTGCGCTGTTACTGTATTTAGCACTGGACGAGCTGTGCTGTCAGTGGGACCGCCGGGGCTGGTTTGATGCCCGAGTCGGACTCTTGACGGGGCCTCGGGAGCCTTGTATCTTTCCCTTGCTTGCCTCGGCCGTTCCAATTATAATCGAAACATCTACACTCGACTCGACTCGACTCGTACGAACCCTCTCGTCTTTGGACACTCGTCAAATCGCAAAACTCCAACGTCGTCATGATTCATCTCCTAAAATATCCGTCAGGCCTGGTCCTGGTCCTGGTCCTGGTCTTGGCTCTCCCCCGCCTTTGATGCGCCTGGTGTATCACCGCGCAGGTGATATTGCAGCCGGATGCAGTGCCCATTTTCCCATCCTCTGCAGGTGTGCAGCATTGGGCTTCTACAAAAATAACCGCGTGTTACATTGAGCATTCTTCGTCCACAGGGCCCGATCCTAGCCATCTGCCGAGCCGCGGTCCTGCACACGGCACGCGTCGTCGTTGCGGCATCACATCTTGGCAGCACAGCCTCTGTTTACTTCTTGCTCGTCGGCGCTGGACAATCGGTGGCCGTGGTTGTAAATGGAAACCCGGTATGGCAGTTCCAGCATGGACTCGATGCTGCACAAGCGGTGACCGTCTTGGTGACGACGCCTGCGGCCATTGAACAGCCGCACAGCAGGGTCACAAAGTCTGTGGCGACGAATCATGAGATGGATGCTTCAATCGCGCGTGCTATTTTGGGCTACTCACTATCGACTATGCAGAATTCGCTGGAGCAGTTGAATGTACAGCCTTGACTGATGCCAGGATGCGTCGTTACCGTGACGGTAGGGACACAGCTCGTTGGCGATGCAGGGGCCGGTGTCGTTGGCTCTTTGCTCTGCGTGATGTATACGGTCCCGCATCCTCCAGGACATGGGACGCAGCATGGGTAGCCAGTATATACCGTTGGAACTGCTGCTGCGCATCCCTCTTGCGGCGTTATCGTCGACTCAATCAGGCACAAGACCCTCAGACAAGTGCTGCAGTGTGTCGTTGTCGAAGTGACGGTAGGGCATGGCTTCTCTTGGGTAGCGACAGCCAGAGGATGAACAGCGGAAATGAAACTTGGTTCAAGAGTTCAAAGTCAGCAGGGTACCGTGAGTTGATTGGGCATTAACAATTTGGCCTAAAGTGCCATACATTGCGAGCGTGAGGACGGTGCTGCAGATCGAAGCGAACGGCATTCTGCCAAGTGTGTCCTAACAGCTGACTGCTTGTTTAGGGTGAAACAGATATCCGGGGAAATCCTATTAATAGGTGCATAGAGAAGATTATCTGAAGTCTCCAGGGCCCGTCTCCTTCTTCGTGGGCGTTTTGGCCTGCTCTAAATACCCGAATCTGGCGTCGATTTGTCCTCGTCAAGTGGCGTGATGGCGTCCCATCGTGACAAGCGACAGTCCGAGTATTGATGCCGCGTTGCAGACGAGCGTCTTGTGTGGCGCCCCCTACAGCAGTGGTACAAACTGCTCTGATAGGCCGGGTGAAGACGTCGACAAAGGGATCAATTCCTTGGCGAGATGCAAGACACTGAGGGGTGCAACGTCGATGTTGCCGCTTCCGAACGGAGAGCTTCGTTGATTGGGCCAGAGTTTTAAGCTTGAAGGGTGACTGCCTACAAGCTACAAGCTACAAGCTACAAGCTCCATGGATGATCATCTGCCAGCATTGCGTTTGACAGGTGCCACTCACATCCGTTTACAGAAATCAACCGAGACGTACATGATTCGATGTGAAGCGCGAGCTCGTATTCTTTGTCTGGGCGAGACTCTGCTAGCCAATGAGAAACGCTTCCGAACCAGCACTTGTGCGTGTCATATATTGCGGCTGAAGCTGAGGGTGCTCACTTGTGTCCTCCCTGCATATCAGGGAACTCTGTCGACAAGAAGCAAAAGGATTAATACGCAGCTAGTCGTAAGGAAGTCGGCACTGCGAGGATCGTGTATGTAGGTTTTCATGACATTATGCGAGTGCAAGCCGAAGACTCGAATAGACATGAATCGTCGGCAGTGATTATACGTAGACTCTTGTAATGACTCAAGTGTTTACATCTGTATGCAATCAAGATGTTGAGCATTGAACCGCTTTATGCCGATGAGGTCTCGGCTCTATACGCAGCAACCACCTCGTTCACAACGTCCTCCAGACTCTCATCCTCCAAACCAAGCAACTCCATCGCAAACCCGTCCCTCCTTGTCCAATCGGCGTCCAGAGCTCCCAGCACAAACACAATGTCTTCTATGGCGGTCAAAACGGCCTTGCCATCATCGCCGCCCAGCCTCTTTTGAGCGTCCTCCAAGTACGCCTTTGAATCGACATGCTGGACGTGCCACTTCTCGCCCATTGCCTTCTCCAGAGCAGCCACAACCTCCAGCTGCGTCGGGTTGAAGCTCTGGACGTAGAGCGCGCGGTTGCGAGTCTCGGCAGGCCTCTGGAGGATGCGGACAGTTGCCTCTGCGATGCGGCGCAGCGTCGAGGCCGAAGCTCTGATGGCGCCTCCGTCCAGGATCTGCGCCGTGCGAGTGTCAAAGTCGATGTGCAGCAGCCCGTCGCGCAGCCCGTGGTCGAAGAAGTGGCCGCACACGAGCGTCGTCCATGAAAAGGGCGTGCCGTCCCGGGCGGCCAGAGCCTCGCACTTTTCGCGCACCAGCGTCTTCTTGCGATACAGCGGCAGGTACTTTTGCGGCTCGGCGTCGCCGGCGTCGCAGCTCCCAAAGTCGGCCGGGATGAAGCGCCTGACGCCGGCGTTGAAGGCGGCCTCTACGAGCCGGAGATGCTGGTCGCCCTGGCCGAGCGGGAACGCGGCGACGACGGCATCCTGGCCCCTGAGAGCGTCTGCGAGCTCGTCGACGGCGAGGTCAGATCCGACGACTAAGCGGGTGACTGAGGGTCCAAAGGTCGTGGAAGAAGACGAGCTTGCGCGCTGGAGGACGGACACGTCGAAGCAGTTTGCGGCCACGAGCGCCCGGAGAATGACGGAGCCCAGGGTGCCATTTGCGCCTATGAGGCAGACCTTGGTGAGGGGGGTCTGCGTCATGATATAGTTGGGCAGGCAGTGGATGGTTGTGTAATGCAGCTTGTGCTATCAGATGGAGGCGAGCAACTCGAATGGCTGGCCGGATTGAGGCGAGCAGCTCGAACGGCTGACCGGATTGGGCAATTTGTTCGAGTAGGACGGAAAGCCCCGGCCCTGAGGAAACGTGGAGGTTTGGTGGGGTTAGCCCGTCTGACGCCATAGAAGTTAATACCGTAGTGCAGTATCATGACTAGAGGATCATTGGGTTGCTGCTATTAGACTGGGAATGGCATCGGAGTCGGGAGAATAGAGAGGACGAAGAGAGCTCGAGGCTAAGGCAAAGCGAGGATAGTGCTGGTGTCTTGAAGGCGACAAAGAGCAAACAACATGGTACAATGTCTAGTCGTATCAGTCAAAGACTTACACAAGCTCACTCAATCTACGCCTGCTTGACGAGTTGCATGTGATTTCCCTGGAGTTTGGCCTCCGGCTCCGAACCGCCTTGTCTCATCCGGCCGTCCACATGCCTTGATCGACCCCCGGCTCGGCCCTGTTCCCCCACATTTTGTTCGAAACGCGGACTCTCTCGGGCATCCGAGATGGAAATAAGGCCTGTGATGGTGCCTAGGATTTTGTTTAACTCCGATCCTCGTGCAACTCGCCGTTCGGCTCGGGTCTACATAGCAATACGACATATTCGACGACGAATCAGAAAGAGAGGTTGGGCGTGTTTAGTTGCATTTCCCTTGAGCCATCGTGAAGGATTCACAGAGAGAAGTCGCCAGCAATGGTACAGATGTGTATATATACCAGCCATGGAACAGCGAGTTGACAATGGAGTAGCAACTCAACTCAACGACAAAGACAACCAGCTAACATCACAACAACTCTCCATTACATTTTCACGCTTCATCATAAACAATGGCTAACGACAAGCACATCCTCTTCATCACCGGTGCCAACACTGGCATTGGCTACGAGGCCATCAAAGCACTGCTGCGCTCCTCCACGCCATATCACATCTTTGTCGGCGCTCGAACTGTAGAAAAGGGCCAAAAGGCAATTGATGCCGCCACTCAAGAGGTCTCAGGATCGAGCAGCGTTCTTGAGCCCGTCGCCCTTGAGCTGGCGAGCGACGAGTCCATTGCCCAGGCTTTTGAGACTATCAGTGCCAAGGTGGACAGAATCGACACGCTCGTCAACAATGCAGGTTCGTAACAGTTTACTTACATGTTGATTACATGGAATGAATGAATGGACTGACGCATGCCTTTTCTTGCACATCAAACAGGTGCTGCTTTTGACACGCAGAGTTTCGCAAACGACATTCCCAACAGCCGCGAAATCTTCAACAAGGCCTACGACGTCAACGTCACCGGAACTCACATTGTAACCGCCACCTTTGTCCCGCTCCTCATCAAGTCGTCTTCCCCACGCCTCATCTTCCTCACGTCCGGCCTGTCGACGCTCACGGCGCACGCGAGGAGCTTCTACCCGCCGTGGGCCCCCAAGCCGGAAGCCGGATGGCCCAAGCCGGGCGTCATCGCCAACCTGGGCTACAAGAGCAGCAAGGCTGCGCTCAACATGGTGATGCTCAACTGGCACTGGCTGCTGCTCGGCGACGGCGTCAAGACGTTTGCCATTAGCCCGGGCTTCTTGGCGACGAACCTGGGGGGTGCTCCCGAGCTTCTCAAGTCGCTGGGTGCGGGCGAGCCGTCCATTGGAGGAGAGTTTATCAGGAAAGTGACGGAGGGAGAGCGAGATGCGGATGCGGGCAAGGTGTTGAACAAAGATGGCACGCAGGAGTGGTAGGGGTTGTTATGCATGTGTTCTAGCATCTTTTGAAAACTTTTGCAATTGAATGTATTATAAAAAGAAGAATTTGCTTCATCCTCTGCTCTCTACTAATATGACATCGTCTCCCCTTCTTTCTAATGATATTACTTCATCTCCAAGAAATTCATCATCATTATCATCACTCGTAGATGAAAATTCTTCGCGGAGCCTCCTGAGTCTCTTTAATATCCGATCTTTAATGGGTTCATGGCGGTACCTCGTGGGGATTGTCGTGGCCAGATTCCAATAGATGAGGTACTCCAGCTGTTCGATCCACCGGTGCAGATTCTCAATGTCGGCGCTGAGGAGCTCTCTTTCTAGCCCATCCTCGACGAAGAGCTGACTGCGGTAGTAAGAGAGCTCATAGCGCAAGTTGTCCAGCTCGCCGCTGGCCGGAGGAGCCGTTCGCACGGCTTCATATTCTGGCGGTGGCTCTATGAGGTCTTGGACGCAGGCCACAATGGTCTTGTCTTTTCGGAGCCAGCGTCGAAAGTTGCGGTAGCGGTTCCTGACGAGGATGGGGATTTTGATCCAGGGCAATATCGAGGGGCCCTCAGGTCCCGACATTTGTTCCTGCAACATTGAATTCACAAATGTGCGTATATGTGTACATGTATGTGTATGTGTATAAGTGCGTGAGCGAGTGAAGCAGGGAGTGAATGATTGAGCAAGAGAATGAATAACTAAGCGAATGCGTATATGAGCGAGCGAGCGAATTCGACAAACGAGCAAGTGACTGAAGAAGGATGTATCATCATCATTAAACTGAGGACAGTCGTCTAGTTAAATAACAATGGCAACACTGACATGAGCAGGCTGCTGTTGGGTAGTTGGCTCTCTCACACAGACATGATTCATTTAGACTTTGGACTCCGTGAGGAGACATCAAGACCTGACCTAAACTTGACATGTGCGCAATTCCAGGAACGCCCGGTCAAAACGGATTAAGTTTATCAAGTTTGTTAATAACCGTATGGCTCTCCTGAACTCAATCAAGCCGCTTAATGGTATAAATAGACCCTGGTTGTACCTCTGCGTGGGCATTTGCAGAGCTGATACACACATCACGGAATACATCTACAATCTCGGACCTCCTTGATGAGCGTGGTAACTCGGTTCGATGAAGCGCCATCTTTCTGCCAATCTTGGAAGACTTCCGTGGCCATGAGAATACGGTATGGCTTACTGGCCAATGGTTATACCCGATGGTCTATAAATGCCCAAGACTCACGCGGATACGGAAAATGGCGTCGAGATGATACTAGAAAAGGCCCGCTATAACGCCGTATACGAGGAAGCCCAAGACCATGTTGGATTTATATATGCTCGGCAGATGTTATAATTGCAACTCAGCAAAGAGAAAGAATTCATGGAATTATCCCATGCTGTTACATTTACAAGTGAAGCATGCTACTAATAGAAGGCTCTCTATACGGAGTGGTGGTAAGTCGTGATAAACTTTTGGCGTCGATGCTGCGCCCTTGGTGGAGACTGGCATTCCTCGTGATGGACCATGTATGCGGCATGGGAGGGACCCCCTTGGACGCTTGACCAAGTAAACATGAAGACAGAATCATGATGTAACATGAATTGAAGAAAGTCAACTCTGACCATGAATCAAAAATCATGTTGCAACAGTGTATCGCATGAAATTACTTGGTGGATGTTGGAATAACACATAGCCCTCAAGGCAATACCTCCTCAGCAGCACCTATGCACCGTCCCCGTAAGATATCTTTGCAAGAGCAGCTGAAATAAAAATATAAAATATCAAAGGTATGGACAAGGGCTATTTCCAACCAATCCATCTTGATCGCGATGCTACAATCAGATCAGACACGCCGCGGCATAAGTAATGGGACGAGCCAAAACAAGCGTAAGCTTTGGATTGACATCACCACCACAGGTTCTGGAATGCAACCCAGCCCAAACACTTTGTGACGCGCAAGTGGCGCTCACGAGTGTGCACTAAAGAACGGACAGGTTCAGACGGTTACATTCCTAACGACCCGGATCATCGCTCGGCGAGGAACAAACCGTAACGGCGCCAGCCTCCCTTCCCCCCCCCCCCCTCCACACAATGCATCTGAAAGAAAAGTGTCTCAGCTTAGCCTCTCTCCAGCAAGCAAAGGTAGTTGAAACGAGTTGTTGGAGGTGTACCGACGAGCCAGCCTCTCGTTTACCCCTTGGTTCGCACTCATACCTCGGGCAGGCATGTTAGCATCGCATGCCATCCATGGGCCGATCTCGTTGCGCCTGTTCCACGTATACGGAACATCTGACTTGAGATGCGTATGTTTAGCTACATGTTATTCGGCGATACTCTGTAACGGAGGCCAAGTTCCGCGACTGGCCGCTCTGCTCCCATTCCCTAGCTATGCGCATGATGTCGCGAACCAGGCTGCATGCCCAAATCTGGCTACGCATCCCACAGTGAGGTTGGATTGCAGTATGCAAAACAAATCGCGAGCAACCCTGACGGGTATATAACTTGGCAGCTTTTGTTCTTGCCCAGACTCCCATCTCCTTGGCATAACGCTCTGTAAACGTGACTGCGAGTTATCCAGAAGTAGTACACACCACAACATGTCTCGACTCGCCCTCATCGTCAGCCTCATGGCTGCCACCGCCGCAGCCCAGGCGGAATACGCATCCCACGGCTTCAAGTACATTGGCTGCGTCGAAGCCGACCCCCCCGTCTTCTCCTTCAACGTCGACCTGCCCGCTCCGTTCAGCGCCCAGCAATGCCAGGAGGCCTGCCACGCAAGGGGCAAATACGCCGCCATCGACGGCTCGTGCCACTGCGAGGATCCCTCGTCCAAGGGCGAGCCCCCGTACAAGGTGCTCGAGGATTCCGTCTGCGTGCTGCCGTGCGTCGGCGGCAACAAGGCTGCGGGCTGGTGCGGAGGCCCTCAGTGTTCGGTGACGGGGAAGAAGCGATATTCATTGTACAAAAAGGACGACGACGACGACGACGACTGCGAGGACGACAAGGGCAAAGGGATCGGCATCGGGTTCCACACCAAGAGCATCCCCGTGAGAACCTCCACCACCGTCAAGACCATTACGTCTTGTCCCCCCGAAGTCACAAACTGTCCGCTCTCCTGCCCGCCTGGAGGCTGCCATGTCGATCCTCCGTCTCCCATCACGAAGCAGCACCCCGGCCCGTCATCCGAGCCCGCGATTCCGCCGTGTCCCGAGAAATGCGGTCCCCCTTGCCCGCCTCAGGGCTGTGGAATTTGTCCTCCTGGAGGATGCCTCCCTCCGTGCCCGCCAGGCTGCCCCTTTCCCCATCCGCCGCCCCCAGAGTGTCCTGGTGAGCACTGCAAGACAAACGTTCCGGCATCTCCAACATGTCCGCCAGGAGGATGCGTCAAGCTCGTCACAGATCCCATCCCGCCTCGTCCTCATCCTACGCCTGATCCAGCTCCTACCAAGGTAACGGTGACCGTTAGCGAGGGCACCAGATACCAGTCTGGCGTGCTAATGGCAGCTGTTGGCGCGTTGATGGTGGCTGTAACTTGGCTGTGAAAGAGTGTGGTGTGACGACTTGATGACAAGGTATTCCTCGTTGGGTACATCAAGAGGCTGAAAATAGTGCTAAAAACACGAATAAAAAAAAGAATAAGCGGATAGATGGCTTTGAGGCGTTTAACGGCGTTGTGGTGTGCTGCCATGCTTGTAATAATCATGATACACTCGTTGAACGGCTAGATACTTGGTTTCATCTCAAATACAACGATGCTGAAAGAGTGCAGAATCGTTCCAAGCCCAATCTCTCCAGCTCAATAAATACGTACTCATCTGGTGGTAAGCTTTCCAAAGTACACATGACTCAAACAGAAAAAGGAATCATGAAGCAAAGCCGGTTACCTCTTTGGGGCGTCCGTTAACGGAACATATCGCACCCCAAATAGCTTCTTCCTCGTCACCTTTCCCTCTTGGTCCTTTTCAATGCGCCACACGCTCTGATCCCACCGGGTGGAGTCATCATCCACCGGAATAAACATGCTTTGACAGCCAAAGCGTAAGTGACTCTCTTTCACAAGTGTCTGACGGATACCATGGGCAACACTTACCATCCCGGGGCCTGGAGCTGTTCCAACAGAGGAGTGTGTACCTCTCTGGCGGCGGCACCAACGTGAATCACATCCCATCCTGCGCCAAACTCCTCCTCGCCTGGTCTCGCCTCCTCAACCCAGCCCAGTCTCCCGTCGCCAACGACAAACTTTGCGATGCCCGCGTCCAACAGCTTCCTTCCCTCTGGGCTCTTTCTCATGTTGGCTTCTCCCAGGTCTCGCAGCTCCTTGATGTGCTCCACCCCTATGACTAGCCCGCGGTCTCCAACGAGCTCTGCAAAGATGTGCGTAAGATAGCCGGAGCCGGAGCCAACATCAAGAACCCGCGGTGCCGGCGATGCCTCTGATGGGAGGAGACGAGACAGCACGTGCTCAATGGCAGAGGCATGCATGTGCGGAGCAGAAATGGTGGCATCGTAGCCGATGGGCTGAGGAGAGTCTTGGTACGGCATGGCAGGGGCGTAGTTGCGCCGGTCAACCTGCTGCGGGTTAGATGAAGAGGCCCTTCATTGTTCACTCCCTCCTGTCCGGCATCAGATCAGCTCAAAAGGGCCCCTTGCCTTTAGAAATGCCTCCTTGACCAGAGGCTCGGTGATGAGGCCGTGCGTCCACATGTTTGCCACGAGCCCGGCATTCGAGCTCCCTGAGCACCGCCACGCCATGTTGATGCCGCTGCGCGCTTGGAGTCCTCCTGCAACGAGGAAGCAGATGCCCGCAGACGTGAGAAGCAGGGACGGATTGCACAGCCTTGCTACAGCTCGTGTGAGAGTTTGAGGCGCCAGCTTTCAACCGCGGTCCAGCCGAGGAGAGCAACGACACGAGGTGATGGAATCGAGAGAAAGCCGTGAATCGAGAGCAGATGGTGATCGTGTATCGGCGCGCTTGCGACTTTGGGAGATTACGCAATTGTCAGCGGTTATACGGCCCGAGTCAGTTGTCCCAAAAGCATAAGTGAGGATGATTTCTGGTGAAGCATCAGAAATATCACAGCCGCCATGATGTATGAAAGACGTCAAAGGCACGTCGTATCAGCTCCCGTGCTGACGAGCTTTCTAAGTCACCAGGTCCAGACGCTGCCGGTGCTGAGCTCAGGCCTGTTGGCGGGGGCAAACAGCGCCATCACCCCGCACGCGCGGGGCAGATGCTAGTGCCTGTTAGTGGCCGCTGCACCTGTAATGGCCTGTAAGCATCGGTGGGTGATCGTCCGGTGCGTTTAATGAGCTGCATTGGATCACCTAGACAATGCCCTGGATCTGCAACGGGATCGATCTGCAAAGATGTAGATAACTCTCGTGACAAAGAGCTGGGCCGGCTACGGAATGGCCGTAAGAACTACGCAAGCCACTGCGAGGTCGAACCATCCATCTGATGTATAAATACATGCATAGACACATCACCGGATTGCCTCAACAAGAGACCAATGTGAAGCGACATCAGTTGTAGGTAAATGGCCCATTATCCTATACATTGTTACATAAGAGAAGCGTGCTACGCGTTATGCCTGGGAAACTAATAATGCAGCTGTCCATAACGCCGGAATCCATCCCACAAACAGACACAAGAAAACAGAAGAAGAAGGACAGGAAAAGAAAAGGGCTTCCTAGTGTGGCATTGTTGCTCACACGCCCCCAGTCTGCCGCATAAATAGGGCAGAACTTGGAGGAAAGGGCCATATCGAAAAGGATCCAGATCTAGAAATGCATAAACCAACAGCTTCTATACCACGTGCTCCGAGCTCTCGCCCTCTGCGATGATGGGGACGTTGAGTCCGCGGTCAGGGCTCTGCAGGACGAGTTGTTCGTGTCGTCGGGCCTTCATGAACTCGGCCACGCTCCTGATGAGCATGAACCAGCCAACGACCATCAAGATGTATGCCATCCAGTCATTGCCTGAGATACCAGAGGTGGGACCATCACGCACGTCGTCAACATTAAAGTCGTGGGAGTTTGGATCTTGCGGCGCAGCATATCCGTCTGGGCCTGTCATCTTGGGCGTGTCATCAGGCGACCCTCGCATGTAGAAGCCGTACTGGATGAGGGTAATGCCAAGGCCGGCTCGTGATCCGTTTTTGGCGGCATGAGTAGAGTGAAGGAGGTAGGTGAGCAGGAAGCCGACGAGCTGGAATGACGTCGAAATCATGCCGTTCCAGATGAAGGAAAACACCGAGCCAACCGGCATGCCGTCGACGTAGACTTCATCTGCGCCACCGTACCCGGGCGCAAGAATCGTGGTTTCCCAGTAGGGAGGGGCGGCGTCTGCGGCAGCTTGTTCATACGTCTGTAAATGTCACCATGATTAGCGTAAATTCTAGACAATCGTTTCAAATTCCGGGGACTCAGCAAGGTAGACAAACAGGTGGTTGCTCCTCCTTCTCCGCATTGGCATCTGTCCGCTCTGGTCGGGCTGACATGTTGGCAAACACACCATCCGAGGCAAATCCACCGCCCATCACCCGTGGTCGTGAGCTGGACGGAGTTGTGTCTGCTGTCGCTGGGATGGAAGCCGACGCCGCCGCCGCAGAGGATCGCGAAGAGTCGCTGGTTGATCGGATGGTCGGCGTTGAGTTTTGGCGGACTAGCCTCTGTCTGTCGTCGGCTTCGTCGTCGTCGCTCGCATCGTCATCGTCAAACGCATCGGCGAGGTCGTTGTTGACCCGGCCATTTCGATTTGGCGAAGAGGCGCGAGAGTGAAAGGACGGAGGCGGCGAGTTGGGGATCTGGACTCGTCGCTGGGGAACATCGTGCTCCTCCTCGTCTTCATCGTGGGCATTTACCTGCAAATGAACAATCACATCGTCAGCCTCCAGCGTCGTCAAAATAACCCCCCCCCCCAAAGGCTGCAAATCAAGAGAAAATATGCGACAAATTCCCACATACCCTCTCGTAGCGCCCAGACATGGCTGCAGCAGTGGTTCCGTCAAAGTCGCGCAGCGCCGCGGATTGTGAGGTGTTTGGGGGAAATGGTCGTTGGTGATGTCGTAATCGGTCACGAGCGCCCGTGGGAAAAGGAGCACGAATCGGAGAGCGGCGACGCAAAGGGGAGGAAGAGGCGACAAAGGAGAAGATGAGATAAATGGCGGGACAAGGGGCGAGGGCGGCAATGAGTGTTGACTTGCCTGAATTCGCAAGGATGGTTGATTGGTGGACTCGTTGAAATCGCCCGATGCACCAGGTTCTCGTGATGTGTCGATGCATTAACCTCTGCTAATAC
>MDJU01000658.1:0-17414 GCA_001721665.1 Trichoderma pleuroti
CGTGTATCCCAGGTTCCAAATGTCCGACTGCTTCAGTCAAGGGGTGCCTGAACACCAGCTCAGGTGGATGGAAAGACATGGGCGAAATATTGATCTGTGTGGATGGCCGATGAAGAACGCTAGAGTCAACAAGAGTTAGTGTACCATTTGTCTCATCAATCAAGGGGAGACAAACACTCGCCAAAGTCAACAAGTTGAATTACATCGAGGATCTCGTTTTTGTCAAACTTATATTCCACAGGCTCTACCGGGTATTCTGGAACACCCTTTTCACTCGGTGAGCCATCCTTCTTTGAAGCCTTTCCTACCCGAGAATTGTTAAAAGTTGGTATTCTGTTGAGACAAGAGACTCGGAATAACACATTGCCCAAGTGTATATCTAATAATGGCGGTTAACGGGAGAAGAAGCAGGGTCAGCTCATTCCAGGCCTACCCCCATGTGCTACACCACATGATTGGATATAATCTACAGCCAAAAGGAGCTGTGAAGAGATTCAACGAGCAAGTCTGCCGTCCAGGCGGTAGTTTGGCTGTTTATTGACAACCGAAGATATCTTGGGACCCAGCAGGTTAAGGACTATACAGAGATGGCGCCCATTTGGCCCCTCAGGGTAGAAAGAATCTAAGAGATGAGATACATGCTTGTGGCCTGGATGAGTAGGGTCACTGGTTCGTGCGATGGCCTGCAGGATTTGTAACTCGCCGTTGTGATTGTGCGACTGTTCTGCCACTACAATTTTTATAGAAACATATATTTCCTTCCTAGTCAATCGGTAAGCAGGAATCAGCCTAACACAGAGGATACTGCTTACACTTCGTCTCGAGCAAGCCAGACAGTAGAAAATGACCCGAAGCCAAGCTTATCAAGAATTCGGTACCGCCCCGTCGCAGAGTAGGTCGTTGAGATGAACCGGATGGTAACCTCCATGGCAATACTTGGCCAATTCTTCTGCGGGAACACCGATGTTGTATTGAAGATGGTCAATCATTTGTACGGCAAACTGATATGAAGATATATTACACAACTTGAAAAAAATATCTCAGTGTTGCTGTTGGCTGGCTGGTCGCTTGAGAACTCCGGAAATTTTGATTGGCCGAACCCCCATCCTGGCCTGGTGACTGCAGGAATGTTGGCATCGTGCGATTAATCAAGTAGTCTCTCGTATAATATTGCTGATAGAGCCGGGAAATGACGAGGAAAGTGTCGTTGCAGAATATTACTGCAACAATTAGCACAGTAATCTTGAAGGTCGAGTCCTTGACTCGACAAACCTGCCCTCAATCGCCCTATTTACTAGGAAAGGTGACTGACAAGATTCTCTCGGTGAGCTTAGTTCTGCAAATAAAAATGCTGCTCAGAATGCAGTAACAGACCTACTTGAGAATTTTATAGGCCTTTCGTCGTCACAATTATCTTGAACTATATCGAATTTTGTATTTCTCATGACCTTCATGGTATTTATCTTTTGAAAGCATCCTGTCCCAATTGGGCGGAGAGTAGCGTGTATCTTCTCTACCGCGATGACTTCTGGAGAAATATTTGGCGGGAGCCCTCTGTGCCTATGGTCGCTCCAACCTGATCAGTGGCCATGCAAAAAAGTCGCGCTTTCTATAAATTTCTGGAAATATTCCTGAATCTTGAAGGATTCGATATACCTCGGCAGCGCCGTGTTGGGGCGGTGACAATGAGAGAGTTACTGAGATTGGGCTGAATGGAATAGAGTTAGCAAAAGGCGGACATCGTGTCCAGCGTGCGGGCTAGGCTGCGGGTTAGCGCAAGGTGTCGGCTCAACTGTCGGGCGAGCAGGATCGTGTTCGTTCTTAAGCCTGTAGATGCAGCTTACACTTTCATGGCGCTTTGCGGGAACCTGGTTGAGCGACAGGCGCCGATCATTGTTGAACTTTGTGGTGAACTAGGTAACAATAACCAACTTCTCAGAGTCCTTTCGCCATTGTAATTGAAGAGCCATACGAGTTTCACAAGAAAGGTAATATCAGTGTATCATTTAGGAGGCAGGGATTCAGAGTCACATATAACTTGCGTTAGCGGTAGGATGTAATTATGCTACGGATGGCATTATTCTTAGAAAAAGCCATTCTACACAATCTATTATAAAATACAAAAAAGTCTATTATAATTTGAGCACTACAATCTAAGTTAAAAGACCTCTCACCTTCATGCCCGGCCCCAGTAGTTGCCAATCTCTCTCAAATCTTCGACCAGAGCCGGTGGGTTGTCAAGTCCCGGGAAGTGACCTCCAAATTCATGATCTAAACAACGTCAGACTCGTATCTATAGACTTTATAAGAAGACAAACTCACTTTTATACAACACCAAGTTTCCAACCTTTGCTACCAGTGCTTGAGGCCAAAACGCAATGTTATACTGGAAAGCACTGAATAGAAGAGGTGCATCCGTTTTCGCTTTTGTATACACAGTCTTGAATCCGTTCGCATTCTGAAAGTAGATGTATACAGAGGAGAGAAAGGAGCGTGTGAGGTAGTAAAGCGATATAGATAGTAGGATTTCGTGGTGATTCAGAACCGAGGGAGCTGTTCCCGCTTTTGGATCAGACCCTATTCGCTTCTGTCAGTGCTCGATTCTTCAGAAACATCAAATTGACAACGCCGGCGTATTGGAGCCGACTCACAAGCTATAAACTTTTCGCCCATCCATGCCAACTGTCCGATTGGGTTATCCTGTAGCGCAAGCCCGATTGTATTGGGCTGTCTCGGGGTTAATAAAGTTATGGTATTGTGTGATGTGGACAAGGTTACCTTGGTAGTTTGTTCAGCGAAATATGCGTTTCCAGTGGTTATCCAGGTTACCAAGTTCTGTCCCTCCGTCTGCTCCAAATTCGAGGAAAGCGTGATATTTTCTGCTGCCAACTGATCTGGATCGAGTGGGAAAAACGGTAGGAAGGCAAAATGTGCGGCGCGCGTCGAAGAATTATAGTTATTGTAGAGGCTGTAGGCTGGTCCGGCGCCATAATCGGTCCCAAAGGTTGCGAATGTCTCATAGCCCAACACTTGGGTCATCAGGGTATGGAAGACGCGTGCCGTATCGTCAACTGTCCAATTCGCCGGCGGCGGTGAAGAGAAAGCGAATCCTGGCAGGGATGGAATAATAACGTGAAATGAAACGGGTTTGCCAGTTGAAGTGGTTGCCTTTTGTGTCAAATTGTTTATCATTGGCAAAAACTCCAAAAATGAGCCCGGCCAGCCATGGTTAAGTAGAAGCGGAATTGCTTCTGCATCGTGCGATTTCTCGTGGATAAAATGAATCGACAGATTCTCGATATCGGCCGTGAAGTGATGATACCTGTATGAATCGTTAGGTTGTAAAATGAAGACTTCGATGTTGCGTCACTTACTTATTCAACTTTGCTTCCTCTTTGTGCCAGTCAAAGCCAACGGTCCATTGTCTCTGCAGATTCTTAAGAACATCAAGTCCAATGCCGGCTGATGATCCAACCCCCGGATACTCCTCTTTGTCAGGAAGCTTTGTGCCCTTGACAAGTTCGAGCATTCGAGGAGCTCCTTTCGAGAGATTGATAGAGAAGGGCTTCAAGTCGAAATGGTTGGCATGCTCAATAGGAGTACCAAGAGAGACGGATAACAGAGCACTGAGGCCCGCGAGCTTCAGAGTAAGCGTGCGTGAAGAAACCATATTGAGTCGTAGTATTTTTCTTCTCCTCCCTTTGATCGTCTTGCCAATCGATTGAGGGTTTACGGTCGCTGGCTTGGCCTTTATATACCTGTATTCTCTAAGACTGCTGAACGACTTGAACTTTACAAAGCATCCTTCAGCTCCTGAATTGTAAGCGTTATTCATGTCCATTCGGCGATGCTGATGAATTGCCCCTTATCCAGCTATCCAAAGCCATCATGCTATGCCTCCCCCCCTGCGAGTCGACTTCCCGCCCTAGTCCACACCCGCATCTATCGTAGTATCTCTCTCTACCTTGAGCTAGACCGCAACAAAATGTTTAGAATTCGGCAGGCTGAGTTGAGTAATCAACAAATAACCACTGTCGCGTTGTCCGCTGCAGTCATCTCTGCCTCGGACATCATGACAACGAAACCGTTACGCTTTTAATTTATAATTCATGCTGACAATTAATAAGCTCGGAATTACAATTTCTTCCCCGATGCCGTTCGATTCTGTACTACGGCTCAGTCTGTTGCCTACTACAAGGCCAGCACTCACTGTTGATTACATGTAGTCTACTCTCTAGAATACCTACTTGTGCCCCCTACCGGGCCCATCAGAAATACTCTCCATCCATAGCTTCCGAATACTGCCATGAGCATATTTCATATAGGAATCAAGTGCGGCCCAAGATTGTAATGGGTCTGCCACATGGACCCTCTAGCTAGCATCAATTGGTGATCTTTCCACGCCAGACTGTCGCCTTACGCTCATCTATACGGAGTAGAAACAATAATTCCGATACTTGTTAGGGTATGGCAAACAGCAGCTGTATATACAATTGGCAGCGAAGTTGGGGGCCGTTATGGTTCCATCTTTCAACCCGTGTCAATTCATAACATTTATGAAATGTATAGTTATTATAAAAATTTAATTGATTTAGCCTTCAAAAGACCATAAAGACATGTCAAACTTGAACGGTTTCTGGCCAAAGTTTGCCAAAATACAACACTCTTTGGACTCAGAGCCAAAACAGACTCCTGGGTATAGCTTGCCCTTGATCTCCCGGAATGCTATGCCTGTTATAATACATAACAATTTATAGTTAGCTTTGCCATTTCCTTATTTTCAGAAAGTTGCTTGTTTCAAGCGTAACTTACCATGGCAGTTACCATTCACGGTAAAGAAAGCAACCTCTTTCTCAAAGTCAACGCCACATCCCACAATATCACCCTTGCCATATGGCGGCCCATAAGCGGTCCCTCCGCTCGAGGTGAAAACTTTCCCGTCGTCTCCGTGGTATCCCCAAGATCCTTTATCCCAACCGAACATACGATTCAAGGGTGCATACTCCTCGCAGAAACCCACGCCAATGATCCTAACAAGTTGACAAATTAGTTAGCTCCCATACAAGGTTACAACCAACAATACAAAGTTGAAAACGTAGGCCTAGCCACAGACTTATTGTAAGCATCCTCCAGGATTTCGATCTCAAAGTAGTATATCTCATTGCCGGGCATGGCATGGTCGGCACGAATTGCAGCCTTTGGTAGGGCCTGATTGTCTGGATTTTCGGGACAGCCTGTTCGAAGTAGTTTCCCCAAAGGTTAGTTGTTTGATTGGAATATATTGGCTTTCAGAGATATTTTAACCAAAGACCACGCTGCACATGATGGAGCAGGGCAAGAGGTGCCTCTAATACCCTGCCACAACTTACCCATTATCGTGACACGTTTTCCATCCTCTGAAACTTGCAAGCATGGCGACTTATCCTCTTCATGCCACTTCCACGGCTCCTGAAGCGTTGGAGACGACGGCCGAGTCCCGAGGAAAGCATCCAACTCGGCCTCAAACTCCTCCATATCCTCGAACTTGTACCTCATCGCAGTGTACGTCGCTGTCCAGCCGTCCCCATCCAGCTCGTTCAAGTCCTCGCTCTGGACATTGTCAATGGCGTCCAGCACAACGCTCTTCTGGCCTGACGCAATCGCGGCATGTAGGACCAAGTTATTGGACAGTCGCCAATTAACTCGTTCCTTGGCGGGTTCGCTCGCGTCAGACTCGATGGTGCCCCTTTCGAGGCCTTGCCGAGCGGCCCAGTAGGCATAGGTCCGCCCTCTGCAGTCTTTGTGTGCTGGGTCCAAGTCGGGATGCTCTAGAAGGGTAGTTACAATTTCACTGTTAATGTCGAGCGAGGCTATGGCGCGGATGAGCGGAGTCTTGTTCTCGGTGTCGCTGGCATTGGGGTTTGCTCCCCTTTCCAATAGCGTCTTGACCATGTTTACATCGTGGCGCAGAACGGCCTCCATGAGCGGCGTTCGTCCACTGAAGTCCTTTTCGTGGATGGCGACATCTTCTAGGGAGAGGAGGTGGTCGGCCACACGTTGAGTCCCCAAGCTTATTGCACATGCTAGCAGGCTGCGCCCGTTTTTGTCTTTTGCGGCCCTGGAAGTGCTGTCCATGCGGTCTAGAAGGATTGTGACAACTGCGAAACTGTTGAGTCGGAAAGCGAGGAAGATGGCGCTCTCTCCTTCATGCTCGATGGCAGGATCAGCGCCGTGCTCGAGAAGCAGCTTCACCGACATCGGGTCTTCGTCAGCGATGGCCGCGTGAAGGGCGCTACCGAATCTCCCCCCATTTATGTTGGGGTCGGCACCCTTCTGGAGAAGCTTCTCCATGACTCTCTTCACGCCCATCCATGCCGCCGCCTGCAGGACGGTCTTGTAAGGCTCGCATTCTTCATTTACGTCAGCTATTTCCTCAACTAGAACCGACACAAGGTCCTCGTTTGATGAGATGATTGCTTGTTGCAGTGCGTAAGCCGAGTACGCAATGGTAAAGTTCAAGGGATGCCCCTGTGCGAATTCCAGTATATCCTTGTTGTTCCCCCAAGACGCGGGCTCTGATATGTTTAGAGTGGCGGTGGCACCTTTCTCGACAAGGGCCTTGACGACATCGAATTTGCCTCCTCTCATGGCAAATTGCAATGGGCTGTCTTGTATTTCCGAGGAAGTGCTCAGCTGTGCCCCTTTGTCCAGAAGATACCTCACCACGTCGACATGTCCGTTTGCAGCCGCGAGATGTAGCGGCGTCAGTCCATTCTTCTTTGCAAAATTGTAATCTGCGTGCCCTTTCTCAATGAGAAGCTCAACGCAGTCAAGATGTCCACCTTGGGCGGCTCGGTGTAGCGCCGTTGATTTCGTCGTCGAGTTGACCACACTTGCGTCGGCACCAGCCTCAATCAGTATGGCAATGACTTCAGCACTACCCTCCTCGGCAGCAAGGATAATCGGGGGGGATCCGTAATCATTCAGAGCACTGTAATCCGCAGTCCGTTCCAGGAGCAACTTGACGACGCTCGATCTGCCCTCAGAAGCTGCGACGTGAAGAGGCGTCCAGCCTTCAGAGCAGTGCATATTGTAGTCAGCTCCTTTGTCTAGAAGCAGTTGCACGACGTCGGCATAGCCCCAATAGCATGCTGCGTACAATGGTGTTTCATCATCGTCGTTTTTAAGATCGATCGCTTCGACCCCAGAGCCCGAGATGTGCGAGAGAAGTGCCTTGCACGCCTCGATGTCGTCCATGGACGCGGCAATATGAAGTACCGTATCCTTGTCTACGTCAGCCGCAGTAACGTCTGCGCCCAGATCCATTAGCAAAGCGATCATGGTTGCTGATTTGCTTTCCAGGGCAGCGAAAATAGGGGTTTGTTGAAGCGAAGCGTTGCGGATGTTGATGTCGTATTTTTCATCCGTTACTAGTAACCGGACTAGCTCTTCATGGCCTTCTGATGCAGCGGTATGAAGAGGATAGAAATCTCCCCAGACTTCATTGTTGCTCCCAGTGCCGTGTTTCTCGCTCTCTGAGCCGGGAACATGAAGGAGTTCCTTCACAACAGCTACGTGTCCCCTCTTTGCTGCCAGAATCAGGGGCGTTTCGTTGCTATCATTTAGTTCGTTTCTGATGTCGGAGTTTTCCGCGCATAAAACCTTTACAACCTCGACATTGCCACTTGCCGCGCAAGGTACATTGGAGTATCCCCAAAGGCATTCGTTATCTCTGACGAACCTCCATGCTTCAAAATAGCGGCCACGGTTCGTGCATGGCCCTCCCTTGCGGCCAAATGCATTGCAGTCATTCCTTCTTCGTTGGAGAGATCTTTGCTGAATTTTCTAGAATCTAGCAGAACACACACGAGCTCTGCACGACCGTGGCTACTTGCCGAATGGAGGGCTGTGTTGCCCTCGGGGTCTGTAGGATCAGCGGCAGTAGTCACGTCTAGGAGAGCTTTGGCGGACTCTGCGTGGCCTTCGGCGGCTGCCAGCCTCAGAGACTTGTCTATATAATCACCTGTGGCGTAATCTTTATATCCTAGTAGCAACTGAATAATGTCTGTGTAGCCCAGTTCGGCCGCAATTTGTAGCGGCGATGCAGCGTTCGGTTGACTCTCGTGACCCTCGGAGGCGCTATTTTCGGACTTGGGTTCACATTTCTGCTCGTTTCCATGGCTCTCATTCTCGACTTTTAATAGAAAACTAACAGTGCCTCGAAATCCTCCTCTGACAGCGAGATGAAGCGGAGTCTCATGGTTGACATTAACGGCTTTGATGTGTGCTTGGAGTTGGAGAAGATCCTCACACATTGAAGCGTGTCCATACATTGCGGCAAGATGAAGCGGCGTATTCCCGTCAGGAACGCTCTCTTGAACCATCCGAACATTCCCGTCCTCAGGCACAAGGAATTGTATAAGTTTGTCAAACCCCCCTTCAGCAGAAAGTGCTACGGCATTGTATCCGGAAGAGTCTCGTACTCCTATATCAGCACCGTTTTTGATGAGTGAGGCAATAATGTCCAGATTTGCGACCCGTACGGCTAAATGTAATGGGGTTGTCTTCGTTCCATCATCAGATATGAGTTTGGCACTTGCTCCCTTATCCAGCAGCAGGGTCACTGTGCTTGCATGTCCATACTGGGCAGCATAATGTAGGGGAGTGTAGCCAGCGACATCATAGCTATTTATAGATGCCTTTACTGAGTCAAATGCAAGGAAGTCACAGAGGAGCTCGTTGAACCCTCCCGCGGCTGCTTTGTGTAACTGAGGGGCTTTGCAAGAAGACTGCATCTCGTAAAGCCTTGAGGCGATTTTCGAGTGCCCATGTTCGATTGCCAGCATCATCGACTCTTGAATAATCTTTTGGTCATTTTCGGAGACCGGTTCCTCCATATGTAACAGCATCTCGTCGACGATCTGTGTCATCCCCAGGCTTGCGGATATCTTCAGAGGAGACTCGAAGGCATCGAAGCTAAAGCGATTTGTTTGAAACATTTGTACCAGGGAGGACCAAAAGAGCAATTTATTCTCCAGGAATGCCAATACCTCATTCAAAACATCCCAGGAAACAGGCGCTGCTTTTTGGAAATGATCTGGCCAATAGACAGAGGCATAAGGTACAAAATCGAACTCGGTGGAATTCCTGAAATTCCGCGGTTCACGTCTTTTGTCTCCGGATTCGTCATTTCCGACCTGCGAATCTACCCAGAGAAGGTAGCGAATACATTTTAACAGCAGTTTTGTTTCTATTACGGATTCGTTTTCCGTATATTGAGCAAGAAGTAAATCCTTCAGCGCACCATTGAAGACACTAACCCTGCCATCGTTGATCTCGATCCAGGGGCCGGCAATGCGATTGATGTCTCCAGAAAGATCTGACGAGATACTGTTCCCAAATTCGTCGAATTCCAAGTTGGCATCATCATTGAACTGGTCGAATGCGACAGCCACGGCGAACTCCGAGCTCGTCAGGGGTCGCAAAGCATACATAATCCAGGAGAGTCCCTCTCCAGGCTGAACCCAGTTGATATAGTCGGGAGGAATTCTCTGAACCATCACATGAAAGACCTCATGAATAGTGGACGGAAAATGTTCGAGCTTTCCAAGGATGGTACGCCTTGTGGAAAGCATACTGGACAACTGATCTTCTAATATATCAATCTTTGCCATTGCCCAATATAAGCTTGGCGTTGAAGACCAGAAATCGTCCATGATTTTGTCACCCAGGTTTCTGTAAGACGGTCTGGATTCGAGTAGTCTGTCGACTCGGGATCGAACCAACTCCTTGACGGAAAGCCTCCAGCTTGTACTCTCCTCACTCTCTAACTGAATTGTGTGTAGATGTTGTGCCAACAGACGTTGGCCCCATGAAGGAGTTCCTTCGTTATTGTGATCACTTGTTATGATGATCTTTACGTCCAATTTCGAAAGGTCCCGAAGCGAATATAAATAGTCGACAATTTCCTCTATTGGGGAGCTAGATTCTTGGATAGCTCGTATAATTATAACCACCTGACCATCATCTATGTGGGAAATGAGAGACCAGAAGAGCACCCAAAGAGTCTTCTTGTTCGTGCAGTTTCTTTGGGTGATCTATGTAGCGAGGCGAACTGTATGACGGAATAAGCTTGATTGCTTTGACAGAAGCTGACGCACAGATGAGAGAACCATGGTTGACGTTGAAGAGCCATACACGTCCCAGACGGCGCTCGTCTCCTCCCCGTAGGTCTTGAACCTCCTAGAGAGCCCGCGAAGCGTCCCCGAATGCTCCTTTTCGATGTTTTGGTCCATTTTCCAGTGATATCCCAGCGCCACACTAGCCCCTGCAACGCCTCCATTGACGGCAGCATCCACCGCTTGGGAGACATCCTTTGAGTCTGTCACCTTGTCCAAGGCGTAGCGACCTCCAGGAGAGATTCGATAGACCTCGGGATCTAGGATCGAGGGGCCCTTCTCATCTTCAAAAGTCACGGTGATGAGGGTTTGTTTGAATCGCCGGTCGCCGGGCATGTGGAAATGAAACTCGAAAATGAGCAGCGCAGCGGGATCACCGTCTTCGTCGAACGTGCCAGGGACGACCCGGACCAGCTTTGCTTTGACCTGTTTCTTCTCTCCGCTGTCCATGAGGACTTTGGGGTGAAAGTTTCGGTCCCCTTTACCGCGAAAGGCGCCCCCTAGTCCCAAATCAGCCACTTCGTAGATATCTACTGTCAACTCATCCATGAGTATTGTTACTCTGGGGTCTTGACGAGGATATTGGTGATGCTAAAACTAGAGTATCTGCCCACAGAGATTGCAGGCCAGCGTCGTAAGAAGAGAGCAGAGGAAACTGATGTGCTAGTTCGCGATGTTAACCATAACACGACTTGGACTAAAGAGAAGGCTTTGGGGAGAGTCAGTCCGTGGAGCAAGCAGCAGATTCCCAAGTGCGAATTCTTGCATGGATGAGCTGAAATGTATGCTGCACGCGCGGACGAGTGCTACTCAAGAAGGAAATTCGTCGCCGGCCAATGTTTTTACAATTACAAGTCCGTCTATATCTGCGATGTAGTCTGTACTTTGGTAATTTATAAGTAGCCTCCAGCCACCAGCCGTACATGTAGGCTTGGCACACACTCTTACCAATCCGGCGCCTTCCAAGGGACCCTGCATGTTATGCCGCAGGGGGGGAATCGAGAAAGACTCGGAAGGCTGTGATCTTTCCAAGGAAAAAGCTGTTTTGGTCCACGCTCACTTGTTTTTCCCCTAAAGCAGCATCTAGCACTTCCAAACGCACTCAGTATGGCGGTTAAACAAGGAAAACACGAACGGCGCCGGAGAAAAAAGGAAAGCAATGACGACGATGGACTCCTTGATTCAAACGGAACAAATGGGAAGATAGTAACGTCTGAGTCGATCCGCGACGAAGCCAAGGGACTGGACTTCAGCAAGGAAGATTTGGGTGACGTGAAACAGTTTTATATCAAATACCGGGATTCCTTCCAACAGAAGACACCGAGGACCTTTCTCCATGTCCTCGCTGAGAGAAGCGCACCGGGGGCTGAAACTGTCGAAGACTGGCCAAAAGAGAGACTCTGCAGCTTTATGAAATGGTTTCTGCAGCATTACAACCATTTTCTTGAGATCAGAACCGAATCGGGGGTGGATTCAAAGGATTATCCCCTCCATACAGCCTTCTCAAAAAGGAACTATGTCTTCGTAGAGGCCGTTCTCTCTCACCCTAGCATCAAAAACTTGCAACAGGTCCTCGAACAGAAGACAACGAGGAACCAGACCTACATCCACTTGGCCATTTCGTCAAAATCACCAGTGGTGAAACTTGTAGCTGAAAAATGCAAGGAGCTCCGCATCAATAATATCTGGAAGGGATCTGGCGAAAAGAGGTTGACGCCTCTGCATGTCGCCGTGCAGCAGGTGCACAAGTTTTGCAGCATTTTGGAGACGAATTTGTCCTCGGGGTCCAACGACTCCGAGCAAGCGGATAGCACAAGCATTCTCTCGCGCATAAAGAGCATACTAAAGACCGGTCAGGAGTCAGTACCTGCTGCAGATGGCAACATCATCAATATAGTCAACATCTTTGAAGACTGGAAGAAAGCGATCTTGGGTTCTAGTGGAGAGAGCCGCATTAGTGCAGTCAAACCCAAGGCCGTCGCAGACCTTCTCCTGGAGCTAATTTGTGACCACCAAAAATCTGAAGACCGAATGTCCCAGGTGGAGGTGGTAGAACTACTGATCAGCTTCTGTGATACAGTTCTGAGCGAAAAGAGCCTGGTCGATTTTGTAACAGACAACGAGGCCGGGGAGACACCGGAGGAGCCCCCGGAGGAGTTGACGCCATACCAGATGAGACTGTCGGAGCTCAAATATGCTTGGGAGGATCTAGTTGAGTTTCTACAAGACGAAGGCATCCCTGTGTCCGAGAAGGATAGGGATGGGGCGCTCCGGCAAGTAGTCATCAAGGATCCTGTGGCAGATGCAATCCGCTCTCACTGCTTACACAACTTCGATCGCGATCGTATTGCAAGGTGTCTGTACCAACCGGGAGAGGGTAAGAATATCTAAGAATCACACTTATTGGGGAACGAGCATGTCTGACTCCACGGCTGTCAATAGAGAGAGATATTGACTTTGACCTATCCGGGCTGCCGAGTCCGACAATTTCCAACGCGTTTCTCAAGAGTCTCTCGAATCATCTCAAATTCGAAAGTATACTGAAATACGTTGCTTTACCAAAGCTTGCGCTTGACGATCCTGAAGAAATAGATGGTGAAAATGGTGAAAAAGTGATGTATGTCACAGCATATCATGCCTGGTAGATGTAATCTTTAAGCTCGACACTGCTGACATGTCTATTTCCAGTTCTCCAGCCAAGAAAAGAACAGTAGCTGACCTAAGAGCTGTCTTTAACTGGCTGCGCAGAAATGGTGTCAAGAGTATCATCACCGTCAGGGTGATTGACTATGGCCATCCCTGCCACAGCGACGAGGCGATTGAGGAGGCTCTTGAGGGCTTTCAGGTTGAGAACTGGGACTGGAAAAAGGTTGACCTTTGCACGGACGTAATTGCTGCGTCGTCCAATCAGGTCAAGAGCATCTCTCTCTATTCCTCGGGGAACAATGCTGTCCTTGTGGGATGGGCCAGTTCAGAAGGACTTTTAAATAGCAAGAAGTTCTCACAGGTAAGACACTACAAATTTATGTTATTTATAGTGTTCAACAAGTGCCAATACACTCCCGCTAAACGTCTGTCAGCTCCAAAAGTCCGACTATTTATACAGCAGGTAGGACTAATTTCTCATCGTCGACCATATGTGAGATAATGAGTCTTTTATGCTAATAATCTCCACAGGGCCAAGAGTCGACAAAAAGAAGGTCGCAAAACATCAAAGCTTTTGAGGAAAAAGTCGGCTCGATCAAGATTCGGACAGACGGCAAAGAGAAGCCCGTTACAGTAGAGCACCGCTTAGACGACGGTAACGTCAGCTATGCTGCCTATTTCGGCACAAACGATGTCACTGCCCACCAGTAAGTCCAGGCTCCTGTGTCTCCCAGTCTTGCTGCCTTGAAGCGGTATTAAGTAGAATTCGCCAGAGAGATTCCCTAGATCAGCGAGCTCGAAAAGTTTGCCATCTTTCGATTGCCATCATCGACGATGGAGTCGATGCCTCTCTAGACATCTTCACGGGCAAGATCGCAGCCGGGCGGTCATTCTTCCCGTTTGACGGGTCTGCCGATCTCATGAACGCGTACTATGTTCCGTCTGGGCACCACGGTACGATGATAGCAGACTTGATCTGCCGCATCTGTCCATCATGCCAGTTATACGTGGCACGGCTCGACGAGAGTACCAACCGGAACGACATGAGCCGCCAAATCACTGTGAAATCGGCAGCAGAAGTTAGCAGCTCCCCCCTTGCATTTAGCGATCCAGTGGTGGAATTTGAAAACTGACTTATGAAATCTCCCCCTTAAGGCTATCGAGTGGGCTGTCGCCTGCAAAGTCGACATCATCTCCATGAGCTGGACCATCGAAGGGCGGACCGAAGCGTTCCAGGAGAGCAAAGACCTTGACAGCCTCAAGACGGCCATCTCCACTGCCGAGACGAACCAGATCTTAATGTTCTGTGCCGCGAGCGACCAGGGCAGCAACGCCACCGAGAACTGCTACCCCAGCAAATGGGGCAAATGCATCAAGATTGGTGCCGCCACTGCGCTCGGTGACAAGTGTACCTGGGTCCCCAGCGGCCAATTCGAGTATCTCCTCCCCGGCAAGGACATTCCCTTTAAGCTCCGCGTCCCGGACGGCTTCTCTACCGTTCAGGAGTCGGGGAGCTCACTGGCAACGGCGCTCGCGAGCGGACTGGCCGGCCTCCTCCTCTGCTGTGACCGACTGGCGAGCGCGGATGTCGAGGCGCCTCTCCGGGGCCGAGAAAAGATGAGCGACGCGTTTCGTAAGCTGGCTGGCGCGAGCAGAAGCGACAAGATGTTCGTGGAGGCGCACAAGTGGTTTGGCACCAAGTTTTGGCGATATGTACGGGAGGCCACTACTGCCAACGAAGCCAACGGGGCCAACTCTAACGGTGTGGATGGCAAGTTGATCACAAAGCCCAGACCGTCTATTGCGAAACCGACAGTGTGGTCTAACGAAGCAGGCAAGGCTCTGTTGCGTATAATGAAGGAGATTAAGGTGAGCATCAGTATTCCATATTATATAATGCAAAGTAAATGATGATTC
This sequence comes from Trichoderma pleuroti, assembly GCA_001721665.1. NCBI lineage: Eukaryota > Fungi > Ascomycota > Sordariomycetes > Hypocreales > Hypocreaceae > Trichoderma > Trichoderma pleuroti. Next base: position 14,721 of record MDJU01000658.1, read on the forward strand.
TAACAGTAATATCAAGGATTGAAGGGAGCTATAATAGATTGAAGTTTAGGTATATATCAATACAAGATGTTCGAGCAACAGGGCTCTCCGTCGTGGCTCCGCAATCTAGGTTGTTATGCAGTCATTTTAGACAAGTCCAGTAAGCCAACCCTTCCCAGAATCTGAATACATTAGCAGGGAGAGCAGCAAGATCGCACTATTGCATGGACATTGGACTACTATGAAATTATTTGGAAATTAGCAAAAGACCTATGGGGTTGGTTTCTGAATGGAATGACCCTTTTTATAACACCAATGACTTAAAAGAGTCTTAAAGCAAACATATGTTTATACAACATTTGATGCAACTCAAAAGACATGGATCAACATACGTTGATACCAAAGAAGTTAATAACTCGGTATTACTTGGACTGCCGCATCCTCAAATACTAAGGTCGCAGTTGGCAACTAATACTGACAGAGTATTGACGCATTCTTTTGGATGGGACATTGAACATAAATATTAGTCCGAATTTGCCGTTCAAATTGAGATTAATCACATCTTCTTGGACCGATGATGTATTATTGGTGACACCGGCTTACGGCGTCAAGAGACTCTTGCTGCCGTTGTTAGAGCTGCTGAATGTAACATTGAAGGTTAGTAGGACCGCCTAGGTGATGAAATGAGCACGCCCTGAGTTGGTTGTTGTAAGCGCTATAAAAAGGAAGAACAAGGCGAAAAACAACAATACCCACCAAAATTGCCGCGCGGCAGGAATCGATACAACCTGGGGGCTTGGGACTTGGGGGCTGAAAACCAACTAACCCTTGTGATTGTTTTTATACTTGGAACTGTTATTCGTTATTCGATGACGGTGTTGGTTGGATGGGTTTCAAGTTCAAGGCTGCCAGCGTGTCATCGCCGCCATCAACACAATGCTAGGAGCAATGACCTACATATACAGGCCTAGCTGCCACTAGATTCCTTGACAAATGACATTCACAAACATGGTTGGCAGTCCAAATGAATCATCCTCATCCAGGTCTCAGCAGACAACCCAGGAAAGGTCGGCTTCTGATGAGCAGGCCGCTGCGCCTTCAGAAACTTTAGCGTCCACGGTCGTATCTGTGCCCGAGCTTGTTGAATGTGAAGAAAGCAAAGGTCTCGAAAGTATTCAAGAGCCTGAAAAAGTAGTGGAACTCACAGAAGATACCGCGCCTCAACATGATGCCACCTCTGAAGATATAGAAGAGGGCAAAGCCGCATACCGACCGGGTGGCTTCCACCCTGTATACTTTGGCGACATTTTCAACGACAGATACAAGATCCTTAACAAGATTGGCTACGGTCGGTACTCTACAGTCTGGCTTGTCAAGGACTTACAAGCCACGTGAGTGAACAGTCGCATGCTATGTATATCCCTTACATCGCGGGCTGACATTCTCAACTGCAGCGGTAATGGCGATGCATCAATTATATACCGCGCGCTCAAAGTATTGAGGGCTGATTGCTATGGCCATGGGACCGACACATTTGAAAGGGAAATCTCGAGATGTCTTCGCGATGGAAGTCGCGACCATGTAGGCTATCCCTATGTCTGCCACCTCATAGACGATTTTGAGCATCAAGGCCCCAACGGCACCCACGTATGCTTCATCTTTGAACTTATGGGTGAAACCCTTCGCAGTTTTGGTACTTGGTTTCCCTTTGACGGTATGATACCATACGAAATCATGCACAGATTCACAATTCAACTTGTGCTTGCGCTCTATTTCGCCCATGATCATGGCGTGATCCATACAGGTATGAGTGGTACCCTAGCATGCACCATCAACCTCGTGGTTTCTGTCAAAGCTTATCAAATTTCCCAAATAGACATCAAACCGAACAACATCTTTGTAAAGTTCCGTGATTACTCATTCATCGAATCTGGCTATCTCAAAGAAATCCCCATCCCACAACAGGATCGTGAAGGGGCAGAATACCGCCCAGTCCCGTCTCAGCCGCTTCCCTGGTTCTACTTTGACTACAATGCCAAGGCTTCAGCTGAATTTGATATTACTTTAGGAGATTGGGGAGTCTCTAGCTGGACTACGAAGCACCTCACTGAGGTCATTCAACCAGTAGCTCTTCGCGCTCCCGAGGTCATTATCGGAGCTCCTTGGGACGCATCCACAGATTGGGGGAACTTTGGCGCTGTGCTACTCGAAGTCTTTCGCGCTGTTCCAATGTTTGATGGTAGAGTTCCCCCGGATGGACATTATGAGCCTAGAGAACACCTGATTGAGATCATTGATCTCTTCGGGCCGTTTCCCAAGAAGCTACTTGAGAAGGGGAACCAGGATCTTGTACGTGATCTATTTGATGAGGGACTTATCAAAGGAGTCTCCTATTTAAACAGTAGTTTTTTCCTATTTAAACAGTAAAGGTCTATGCCTATACTAAAATTAATGCATATATACTACCGATCCTATTAATTTATACTAAATTATAGTATAACGCTATAGAATATTATATATTTAAAAACTTTACATAAGACTAAGTTAAAGATTATAAAGTTAAAAATTATAATGCCTCCCCTTAATAATGATATCTTTATTAATAATTATATTCTTAATCTACTACTTTTTCTTAAAGTTATTTATTAGTATTAGTCTTAATAAAATCTAAGACTTTTTTTTTATTATATATATTAATAGCCTTAAATATATTAG
>MDJU01000659.1:0-17389 GCA_001721665.1 Trichoderma pleuroti
TCCCGGCTGTGAAAGATCCGACTTTGATGCCTGAAAGATGCCAGAGCTTGGCGGAATATGGTGCGCTTCTACCAGATATGGCAGCCACTGGGCGAACGGGGGGACATTCACGCTGCAGCTAGCATGCCGTAGTGGTGGCAGTTGGCGGAGCAGGTACCTGCAGGCTGCTGCAACTGGAGTCGCTCAGCGCCCTCAGGGGCACGGCTGCACCAGCAGGGGGGGCACCCGGGGGGCACCCGGGGGGCCTTCTCCACCCGCTGTGATATTTCCCTCTCGACTCGGTATTAGCCAAAAAGACTTCCCCAATGGGCATGGATACTGGATAATTGGCCAGACGAGACAAGATACACTATGATGGGCGTGATGGTGCTACGGACTAGCACGGAGGACGGAGCACAGCCCAAGAGTAGTCGGCAATAGCGTGCGGCGCGCAATATTAGTTGGCCGAGCTGGAGTGGCACAGAAGACGCAGGACTAAGTGTAAGTACGGCATCGGCCTCGCATGTCTCGATTGATTCTTGCGCTCCTGAGACGCCCTGGGCGCAAGGAGCATCTCCTGCTGCGTGCAATATACCTGCATGTCCCAGACCAGTCCTGTGGCATCCAGGCACCGAGTGCGGCTACCAGTGCTGTCCGCACGAGGGCGACAGGGGTGCCGGCATGGATCAGGGATCCTGGCCCAAATGCAAATTGAGCTGCCCAAGGGCCAATCACGGCGGCCGGGAGGCAGCATCTAGACTCCAGCGAGAGAAATTCGTCTCTACTGGTGCTAGAGGGGAAAGGGGATCGCGGCTTGGCCACGGCGCAGCGGCCGACATGGTGAATGAATCAATCTCGAGAGCTGGACTGGCGTGCCAATGCTCTGCGGAGGTTACAGTGGGCTACGGAGGATCAGCATCGTAAGCAGCCTGGAGGCCAATGGAAACTCACCAGAGGACACTGAAGAGAAGAAAGAAAAAAAGTCCCATTCAGTAGGTTGCCTCCATGATGTCTTGCTTTCCGCGGCGCAGCTGGCTTGACGAGACAAGGAGGGAGAGGAGATTGAATGAATGCAAGGGAGAAGAAGAGCCAGCCGATTGCGCATCTCGGTGTACTCCGTTACAGGCACTGTACCTTAGTGCTCTACAGTACATTAGTACTCCGTGCGGACTACGGGTTGCCCGGTTGCTAAGAGCTACATCAAAACAGATGGCATCGATCAATTTCATCCTCCAGAGGCACTGGCCATACGAGTACGATACGGAGTGCGGAGCTCTGCTGTAGCAGCACAGCACTGCCAATGCCACGGAGAAGCTGTCACTTGTTCGTACAGGAAATAATCAAGGCAGATTGCTCATCGTCATCGCTCCCAATCGGCGCGGCCCTTCATCTCCTCGACCCCAGCCGCCTGCATTTCGTCACCAGTTCGACAACAAGGGCTGCCCCTGGGCCCTGGGCCCTGCCCTGCCCTGCCCTCTGCCCGTCCTGCTCTCAACGGGTCCATTGCTTCTGTGCCTTGAAACTCCATGAGGGCTAGAGTATGGAGTGCATAACCGACATTCACAGGGCACATTTCGGCACGTTGCGCGCATGTGTGCTCCCTACAGGTGCCTCTGGGCACTAACACGCTCGCCTGCATGATTGCATGCACCTAATACAGACAGACACACGGGATGGGCATGGATCAGTTGATAGCATGCATTTCCCCCCCCCCCCGTGTGCCTGCATACTCGTACAGCTATGGCGCCATGCATATCGCACCCATCATTGATACCGTGACTTGTGGGGAGCGGCAAGATTGCCAGAAGAAGAATGCCAGCGACGCTTCCATTCCGTATCCGGGTCCGTGGCTCTCGAAACGGGTGCGAGCAAGCTTTCAGTTCATTTATATATACTTTGTTAGCACAGTCGTGGAGGTTCTAGTCCTGAATGATTTGATCTCCTTTGGTCCTTGTTCGTGGCCAATGTTGATTCTCGCGGCCATTCTCGTCCATCATCCAGCATATCCCTTGCTCGGCCTCTCTACCTGCCCTCCATTCAACTACCCAACATGCAACTAACGTCACGTCGCACCTTTGACAGCCACAATTGACCACGGCCAATAGTCTTGTCCTCGCCAGCCGTAGCACCATCATCCTGCAGAGCCGATGTACCTGTAGGGTCTCGGGTAGCAGCCCTCGGATGCATGGCCCTCGTCCGCGTCAAACAGGCTTGGTACGAGGTAGTATTGCTCCCGCTGCCAACATGATGCTTCCTTGTCGCAAAGACTCGGCGCTCTCCAGGTATTGCTGCTCCAAAGACTTGCGCCGTCGCCTCGTACGATGTCGGCAATGGGCCCTGGGCGCCGAGCTCAGCAGGCGGTCTGCTCTCGGGGTCTGGACGCATCACCACGATGTCCGCGGCGTCCTAGCCGTATTCTAGATTGTACGGCGCAGGTCTGTGCATGGGATCGCGGCAGTTCTAGCGCTTTGTTTGCTCCTCATGTCACTGTACCTTGCTGGACTGAACCTGGTCTTGAGCGGCAGCATCAGAAACCTGGAAGTAGGTATCAGTTTACACACGCATGCTGTCAACTGTCATAAAGTGACAGGTGACATATGGATATGCAGGGCGAGCCGAGAGGCGGAACCACAGGGTCACCTGCTACATGCTGCATTGAACCTGAATCACTCTCCAGAAATAAAAATAAAACAACAACAACCTGGGCTGTAGACAATATGCGGGTTCCGCATTCCAGTTGTGTTTCGCATGGCAAAGGCGAGACTACTGCAAGTGTATGCAAGAAATGCCTCCAACAATGCAAGGGACAGCGCCCGGTTTTGCTTTTGATGCCTCAAAAGCAACGGGCAACAAAAGCAAAGCAGGGAAGAAGAAGAGAGAAAAAAGGAAAAAAATTCAAGCCGTTTGAAGAGGGACCAGGACAGGACCAACCAACAAACAGGTAGTCTGGTATCAACTCAGCTGAAGTTGAAGTAACGCCAATGCTGGCCTGTGCTGCCGATCAGGTGCTAGACCGGGTTGTGAAACCACCGCGTTTGCTGTCCCATGCAACGCGATGCATCCAATGTCCCTGTATGGCTGCTCAACTAATAATTCAAGATGGCTGTTGGGCCAATTGGTATGTATTGCCATCATTTTACATTTGATAGACTCGACAGGACAAGCGAGCAATCGCTCGATTCGTGGATTTGGCGATGCACGAGCATAGACCATCGTTAAACTGTCCCGCAATCCATCGACAAGACTGATTCAGCTTGTTCTTTTTAGCTTTGAGAAAGCACTTTGGTATCAAGAAATGGAACAAATGATAGTTCCAATACAAACCCGTATTTCATTTTATGTAGTCTTGAGTCTACCCGTAATTGTGTACGTACAATTGGCTACTTGAAGTCGCTCCAGACACCTACCCTAAACATGGATGATATGTGCCAACTTTTCAAGACGGTGAGCTGCAAGATGTGGCAGAATAATGCTATTGATGGGTATGGTTGCTCAATTAAATTGTCTCTATAATAAGTAAGATGATGTGGTATTACAAAGAAGTCAAGGTCAAGATATTCCTAGGCAATGTTTGATATGTACCTGTAGGTTGACACAGGGGAGCTGTGGTACAGCCAGGAGTGAGGTTAAAAATGCTGTGAAGTATTCCATTGCATAGTATGCAATGCAAAGATCGACAGATTATTAAATAGCGCCAACTCCCAATAGATGATTTATTGGTATTCTCTGAGATCAGTTCCTGGAAATAGTAAAAGCACATGCACCTACGTACATGCAATTACAGATACCTCCCGTGGTACTAGGCACGGATTACACGGATATATTGGATCGTCGTCCAACCGTGGGCATGCTAGATGGGACTTTCAATGCCGTGATACGCTGGTAGTTTCGACTGGTGAGTTGACGGATGAATTAAAGATACCTATACACACACTCTTTCTTGAACTCTACTTACTTACACTGAACTTGACCAAAAAGACTGCCAACATAGCGTGCTCTGCTTACCGTCTGTGTACAGATGCTTCTCTTTAGGAGGTTCAACATCTCAGCCATTCAGCGTACTTATACCTGTTTCGGGGTACAGACCGAAGCCGAATTGTTTATCGAGCTACCAGGTAGATGAACCAACGTGGCTGCCTAAGTGCGTATACCTACATGTAGGTAGCATTGTAGCCGTAAATTCTCTACATGATGCTGCTAGAGACGGCCTATCATTGTCATATTGTGTGTAGCTCCTGATACTGTCCCTCAGATTATTTGTCGTAATATCCATGTGCAACACATGTACATGTCAATCGTTTGTGCTACCGTAGAATATGGGATGTTGCATGGTGTAGTTTGCCAAATCGGAGTGTCGGCTGGTCCCTTATCTCTACCGCGTCATTTCTTTCTCGACTCAATCACGGGATGCCTCTTGATTTTCGTAATCGGGGCTTCAGACACCAAAGCGGATGGTATTTTAGAGAAAGGATCCGCGACATGTCAAATCTTTACTCCACTACAAGCTATAGAGTATACGCACCAGGTTTGACACTCCCTCCCACGAGCTCACCACCTTGAGACTCCTCGGAAGGAATCCTACCGGTGATAGAACAGAGCCAAGCTAGCCTTGATCAAGAGGCGCATGTTTGAGAGATTTCCCATCAAATCACATGTCTACCGAACGTCTTTCGAAATGACATTCCCCTCGGGACAAAATCCTGCGCAAAGACTCCTCCTCCTGCAGAGAGACGTTACGCTCTGCTTGGAAGCCATGGCGCAATTGGCTAGTTCGCTACGTCTCGAAGCGTCCTGCACCCCTACTTTAGAGCCCCCTCTGGTGGATATCCGACGCAATGACCGCGGGCAATAAATCTGCATGGCAGCCGAGACAGCCAGGGAGAAGCAAGTGGCTTGCATACAAGATTAGCCAGGTGATAATAGTGCTACTATTGCTGGGGATCAATCTTGCTAGACTCGGCCGGAGGCCCTTCAATGCAGCTTGTGACAGCCATCTGTGTAGTTTATTGTTTGTTTTGTTGACCAACGTGAGGCTGTGATGTCTTTATTCGCCGAAAGGGAGTAAGCTACAGGTTGAAAATTGTCTCAGACATGTCTAGATAGTGTTGTGCGAAGCTGGACCCTTGTTTTTATGTTGTTTGTTTATTACTATTTGGGCATAGATGGATAAGCTAGCCAATAGAGAGACAAGATTTCGCCATGCAATTATATGGCATCGTGACTTGTTGCAGTTTTCACAAACTGCAAAGTCGGAATCCGAGAATAATGCACGCTAATCGGACCATTAAGTCGGAGATGAGAAACATATGATCACGTAGCCGTCGTAGTCATGAACACCAGGGGCTAGGGCAGCCAAGAGGGTCTTCATATCGTGGAAATGACCAAGATAATACTGGGTCTTGTGCAAATAATAGATGCTCAGATGACCATTTTGTTAGGCTGCGAATTGTTCTCGCATAACTCATATCGCAGAGTCACCATACACTTACAATTAGTGGTATGATTTATACGCACCTCAATCTCACTCAGAGATAACAAAGTATTCTCTCTTGATCAAGTAGGCCTATACGCATTTGTCTATGAGAATGGTGTCTGTCTTTTTGGCAAGATCTACAGGTAAGTGATTCTGAGCCAGCAAACATGCTTGTAAGCAACGTCTGTACTATGGCAACTCGTAGCTGAGATATTGTGTCTGTGCGACAGCTTATATGCAGATATTCATATGCAAGATTTGATAAATATAGAAAAAAAAATGCAATCAGGCCCACGTCAAGGCGCGATAAGTAAAATATCCAGCGCTGCAGAACGATGAGGTCAACAAGGGACAGACATGAACAAAAAAAAAGGCACAACTTCACGTCTGGCATGTGATTGTGGCTGGTGAACTCCAGTTTTCCACAATAATCCGGCAAGGGTGCGATACTAGTATCCGGCGTGGATCGATCAAACTTCCGACCTGGAAAACTTAAAAAAAGGTCTTTGGCAATTTGCCGGCGGAAAGCCAAACGTTGCGATGAAGAGAAGGGAAAAGGAAATCAAGGCGCGCGGAAGAGAATCCGCGCCGTGATATGCAGTGCTACTTGCTGCGCTGCTACACAACTTGGGTGCCGATCGGTTGGGTTCAAGTTTCGAAAGGCAGTGGTTGGCCAATCACCAGTGCAGCCGAACGGCCGGGCAAGAGAGCACTTACAAAAAAAGGCACGTACTGTAACGAGTAGCCAAGGCATGCAACATGGAAGCGTTTTCCTACACGTGATGGCAAGCCGGTCTTTGTTCCTCTTCATCTGATGCCGAAAAGATACGAGGCAGGAGTTTGCGTCCCGAGAAGAGTGTAGCCTTGGCGCTCACGCTACACCCGTTGTCAACCACAAAGTCGGCTCAGGGTCGCCCCATCTCCGGCTGCTTTTCGTCCCCTTTGTCCCCTTGTGCGGTGCTGTTGGACGGGCAGGAGGTATTTTGATCTTTTTTCTCGCTAGCCGGTGAGGCCTGGGCTAATGTGAGATGTGACGCACTCGACCGAGGTGCCGCAGCGAGTCAGTCAGCATCGCAGCTACAAGAAATGCTCCGTCCGTGTACAGTATGTGCTGCTTGGCGACAAGAGCTGGGGGCACGGCTGAGAGATAAGCACCTCACGTTCCCAAGCAATTCTGCTCTCTCTCAGTCTTGGGCAAGGGGGGAACGTCCCCGGTGCGGGTGGAGTGAGCGAGCTTCCTTTTGCTAGCTGACTGATCGCTCGATCTCAGCGATAAGGCGGATGATGACTGCATGCACGACGCCGGTATCCGTACGGTCTTGCTGCTGCTTCATGTTTAATGCAAATAATGCATCAGATGTGCTGCGTGCGTGCTTGAATCCGATAGATTCAACATAGATGGCGCTCGCACACCGCAACAAAGGGTCCAATGTCGCTTCTTTCTTCTCTCTCTCTCTCCCCTCGTTCCATCCTGCAAAGTCCCATGCTGCCGGGCGATGCGGGTTTATCTGCCAGCCCGGGACCGTTTGAGGTGATTAGTCGTGCTCCGTATCAAGTGCCACCAAGAGATTCCTGGTAATGGTATGGCAACAGATGCAGCATCCGGGGGTGTGCTACCAACCTGCTAAGGCATGCGCTTGTAGATTGCGAAATCGCCGAGGGCGTCGATTGGGCTGAATGATTGGAGAATGGAAGCCTCGTCCAACTAGAGGCACGGGAGCGTTTACCCGGATGTGCCGCTAATCCACGGCCAAGCAGGAAAAAAGAAGAAAGGCAACGGCCAGCAAAACTAACTTTTTTGAAACCGGTCGTGCTGCTGCGGTTGGCTCAGAAGAGCAGCTGGCAAGCCGCCAAAGGGTGCAGGTGCAGGTGCTTTCACATGTCGGCCAAGTGAGTGAGACGCGCAGGAGGGCATCCCTGCCGCCAGGTGTGGCTGAGGCCGAGCTGTGGCCAATCGCGGCACGGCTCCCAGCTGCAAGCCTCACACGTTTCCAGGGAGCCATTGGCAGCTTGTTTCGCCGCTTTCACATGCCTTTTTTCCTGTCTGGCTGCATGTACCGTTCGCGGGAGGGCGCCTTGTGCGCGTTATCAATACATCATCCCAGGTGGCGTGCCAAACCGGCACCCTTGGGCGACTGGGGAATGCTCATTAATAGGCATCCACCCCGTCCTTATCGCCGTCCTGCCATCCCTCCTGCTCGACTCTCACTTTCTCTCTTCATCTCTTCATCTCTTCATCTCTTCATCTCTCATCTCGCGCTCATCTCGTCTCCTCTCTAATCCTCAATCTTCCTTTGGCAACCTACTCCGTGTCAGTCAAGCAGCTGTACATCATCGCCTATCGACCGACGACGACCCTGTCCTCCATTTTCCATCTCCAATTCTCACCCAGCACCACTTACACCACCTGACATTACAATGCCTGCTCCTCAGGTCAACGGCGATGTCACTAGCCATGTTACTTCCGCCTTCCTCCAGGTATGCATGGATCAAAAAAAAATGAATCGCCTTGCCATTACACAATGGCAAACACGAATGTGATGGCTTTTGGTCCGGTTATTGATCGTATTTGACAGCACCTCTTCTCCTATCCCCTGGTTAGCGACGGCATTCACACTGTAGCCACCAACGAATACGCACAGCGGCCCATCAAGCTGGGCGAATCTGCCTATCGAACTTTTGCCGCCCCTGTTCTTCCCTACTTCTCCAAGCCCTATGGTATCGTCTCTCCCTACGTCCAAAAGGCCGACTCCTTTGGCGACAAGACCCTGGACCGCATTGACGAGCGCTTCCCCATTGTCAAGAAGCCCACTGGTGATGTCTACAACGAGACCCGCGGTCTGATTCTGTTCCCCTACCAGAAGGGCCTCGAGGGCAAGGAGCACGTTTTCAACATTTATGCTTCCGAGCTTAAGAAGCTTGAGCAGGAGGGCGTCGTGGCCCAGGGCAAGGCTGCCGTTTCCACCGCCTTTGTCATTAGCAACGAAACGCTGGCCTGGCTGAGCAGCTGGGTTGCTGTCAAGAAGGCCGACGCCTCTGAAGCTACCAAGGAGAAGATCAACCAGTAGACGATTTCCGGAGTGGATTACAAGCGAAACAGCGCATCATTTCCTTATTTGACCGGCCCTCTCTCTTCTTTTTCTTCTTCTTCTCTTACCCTTTTTTTGTCGGCATGATGTCGACTCTCTCTGTCACTGGATCTTATTTGCTTTTTTGATGCCAGTTCGCCGCTGTGATGAAAAGCACCTAGAGAAAAAGGGGGAGAAGGGTAGACTGCTTCGTTCGCTGCGACTAGGTGTCTACGTCTGGCATCATGATCGCCATTCCTAGCTGGGTGGCCAAGCTCTTGACGCATCTCGTTTCGATTCCATTTTTCCTTCATTCCTTGTTTCGACGGAACATGACTCCACCACCCGCGGTTTCAACGCTCGTCACGTTGCTCGACAAGTGCGAATCATGAGTATTGATGGGGATGTGAGCGAATCTGCATTGGCAGCAACCGTGACGACGAGAGGGCTTTCAACACGGGACACTTGACCTCTTCTTTGTTTTGATGTATGGGCAATTATATGGAAGGACGTAAAAAGGGTAGAATACCAATGGGAGTTTGCTTTCAATGCTGATAAAAAAATCTCGACACTGTCTGACACTGTCCGCCTTGCATCTTTGATCATGTGATGCCGCCTGTTACTCTCAAACTCTGGACTGTTCAGTACCTTGGCTGTAGAAATCTCGAGCGAAAAAAAAGAAAGCGGAAAAGGGTGCTGAGTAAGAGGTGCTAAACATTTACGCACTTTGAACCAAGTGGGGCCCGGAATTGGCTTTCTCAGGGTGCTGATGTAAAAGTGACTAATTGTGGACCCCAGCTTTGCTAACTCGCCCCTCCACCATTAGACAGCGCAAAGGCGAGGCTCTACAGGTGCCGGAAGCTTCTGAACAAGGACACTGGTGATGATATAATCCCTTGATAATGCGGCACAACACAGCGCCCAGAAATTTCTTTTTATATCGCGGCCATCCCCTCGGTCTAGCGCTCCCAGGTTATATAAAGCAACCGACTCTTCAATTCCCTCTCACATGAAGCTCTTTCAGATCATCCTTGCAATTCTCATTGGATTGTCATCTACAGTCTTATACCAGTACCGCGAAAGCATCTCCGACTTTGCGACACTTGCGATAGCTTCCCTGTCGAACCACTACAGCGACTTTATCAGCAAAACACCCTTGAACAAAACAGCAGCAGCAGCAGTCGAAAAGACATCTTCTGAAGCAGCAAAGAAAGACGGCAGCTTTCCAAACTTGGGTTACCCCGAACAACACCTCACAGTCACCGAAATGTCTGCCCAGCGAGCCATCGCAAAGGTCGTTCGTGCCATCGAACAGGCCGAGGGCGCCGGAGCGCGAGTTAGACGGTCAATTGGCACGCGATCGCAGCGCAACTTCAGCCCCTTCCTCATGCTCGATCACTTTTCCACAACTGCCGGCTTCCCTGACCAGTAAGCTTCTTCTTCTTCCTCTTCCTCACCTTTGGCAATCAGAGACTGACCGGTTTGTTCCCCAATCAGCCCCCACCGTGGCCAAGAGACAATCACCTATCTCCTCGACGGAGTCGTCGACCACGAGGACTTTGCAGGCAACGCCGGAACCCTCTACTCGGGCGACCTGCAGTTCATGACCGCCGGCCGCGGCATCATCCACGCCGAGATGCCCCGCAAGCACGACGACGGCAGGCCAAACGTCGGCCTCCAGCTCTGGGTCGACCTGCCCAAGGAGCTCAAGTACTGCGAGCCTCGCTACCGCGACCTGCGCGCCGCCGAGATCCCCTCCGTCACCGTCGACGACGGCCGCGCCACCATCAAAGTCATCTCCGGCCAGAGCCACGGCGTCGACTCCGTCAAGGAGCTCGCCTACACCCCCGTCTGGCTGCTCGACTTCCTCCTGCGCCCCGGCGCAAAGGTCACCCAGGCCCTCCCCAAGGGCTGGAACACCTTTGCCTACGTTCTCGACGGCAACGTCGTCGTCGGCGAGGGAGCACAGGCCAAAAAGGCCGAGCAGTACGACAACGTCTTCTTCGAGCAGGAAGGCGATGTTATTCACCTGTCAACTGAAGAAAGCGCCACAAAGGAGGCCCGAGTCTGTAAGTTTCACCGCGTTCTGTAAGCCCGCTTATTATTGATGTAATTTTACCAACACCCTTCTCCCCTAGTCGTCATCGCTGGCACCCCTCTCGACCAACCCGTCGTGCAATATGGCCCCTTTGTTCTCAACTCCGAGGAAGAGATCATGAAGACCTTTTCCGATTACCAGAGCCACGAAAATGGTTTCGAGCGCGCCAAGAACTGGAGGAGCAAGATTGGCGATCGTGTGTAATTAAAAAATGGCACCTAGAGCTTGAGGACCACTCTTGCTGGCTACGAGTTTTGCATTCATGAATTCTTTTCTTTTCATTCGCGTAATCTGGCGTTTTGGGTGGGATCTGGGCTTGCATCTTTCCGCAGCCAAAAATACCTCATGGGCATATCATAGTATAGACTTTTGATAGCATTGGAATATATGTGTATTCTTTAAACACCTAGTGTACAGTTATTGTAACCGTTGCATGAACATGTCATCATCTCGTAGAGTATCAAATCTCCTTGTATTTTGGACTCGGAGCAGCGTTGACTCTGACATTAAACACTCCCCTAAGTTGTCAGCAGAAACATCATGTCCATGAGCATCATCTTAGAACGTTGTGGCATATGAAGAAGATTGTATGGTGCACCAAAATTATTTAGTATTCTCCTATCAAACTGTGGCAAGAGAGTCAGTCCCGTATTCCCCAGCCTATACTAGAGATAGACATTCATCATGCCAAGTACACGGCAGTCATGGAACTCTCTCGCAAGACGGGAAGATGTGGACTGAAGTAAATCCGCCGTGCGTCCGATACTCGTTTTTGCACTCTGCCTCCTGCTGGCACATGGCCAAAAATTAATCACCAAATCCTTTGTGCACCTCTCAAGGCACAAGTAAAAAGAAAACGATAAACCATTTAACTCATTAACCCTCATAAAACTTTCCCAGTTCATGTTCATTCACCTTGTTCCTATTTCCTTTGTCATGAAAGATAGACTCGGTGCCAAATTTCTACGCCGAGCGCGAAAGATGTTTAGTAAGTCGAGGATTATGAGACAATAACAGGGTATTATATATCAAACATGTGCAACGCGAAACATCAAAAAAAAAAAGGCCTCATCAGGAGAGATTCTAGAGCATGAGGATGGCGAGGCCAGCGGCGGCAATAATGCCGACGGGACCAGCAGTCTTCTGAGGAACCTGCAATCGAATCAGTCAAAAGAGGACAACTAGATGGAAATTCAAAAGTGAAAACTTACACCGGCAGCTGTGCTGGTGGATGTGCTGGAAGCACTTGAACTGCTCGTCTCAGTCTCGGTGGGCTCGCTGCTAGAATCGGAGCTGGATTCAGCCTGTGTAGTAGATTCAGTGACAGAGGCGGTGTCAGACTCGGTGCTTTGGTGAACCGTGGTCAGAGTCTTGACGACGGTAGAGCTACCAGAAGTCACAGTCGTAAGGATAGCACTACCAGTGGCAGTAGCTTCGGACGCAGTAACGGTGACCGAACCAGATCCGACGGTCAGAGTGGTCTGACCAGTCGTCGTTTGAACGCTGCCATCGGATCCGGTAACAGTCGCGGTGAAAGTAGACACGCTGAGACCTCCTCCACTGCCAACATTGCTGGAGATCGTAGTGGGAATGCCAGCAGTAACGATTTCGCCGTCCGAGGTGAAAGTGGTGAAGATTGTGGACACTTTGCCGGACGCTTGCTCAACGCTGACGCTGCTTCCCGCAGTTCCCTAATGATAAGAGTAAGCAAAGGAAGGTTATAGTAGCAACAAGAGGAGGAGAACTCACAGTGGCAGAGGTAGAAGCAGAAGCAGAAGCAGTGGCAGCCGTCGACTCGCCGTCAGGAGCACTGCCAGTGGCACTTCCAGAAGCACTTCCAGTGTGACTAGCACCACCATTGCCACCTCCAGAACTTGTTTGGATCGCAACACCAGCCCCTGCAAATATGTGAGAGAACGCTTCTAGGCGTAATTGACAAGGGAGGACTCACCAGCACATATGCTGATACCATAGTCGACAACCTTTCTGGCATCCTCAGCCGGGCAAATAGCCGCGGAGCAGTCTCGGAGGCCATAGAGGAAGTTCTTGTTGGCACAGAGACACCGCAAGTCATTCTGTTTGCAACCCAGCTCCTCAGCCTTGTCGGCGCTCAACATGTTGGTGGCGCAAGTTTGCTACAGGGAACTGTGAGTAACGGCCAAGGGAGGCAGAAATCATGGCAACAAAAACTTACGCCGCAGGCCGCAAGGTTGGCAGAGCCTTGGGCGGCAGTAACTGCAACCAGGGTGCAAAGGGCGATAACGACGGACTTCATCTTGGCGGTGATGTTGTCAAAAAAGTCGACTTGAGTTCTATTGACAAGATGTCACTATCAGCACAAAAAAAAGATCTGGATTGATGGAATTTGTCGAGTGAACAAAGCAGATGTTGGTTCAAGGATGTGAAGATGAAAGGCGAGATGAAGGACCAAGCGTAGTTTTTGAACCAGAGAGGGGGTAGTGACTGCAGAGGGGAAGGTACGAGCTTCTGGTGATGAGAGCACCACGACCAATGTTTGTGTTAGGCCGTACAAGGGGGCTGTACGACGCGGTCGAGGAGATGAGCGGATAGAAGGTGGACTGTGAAGAGATTATGGTGTTCCCTCAGAACAAGCAGTCGAGCCATCTGTTGTTGTAGATGCTCGGGAACTTGGAGAGATTTGCGAGGAAGACGGGAAGAGGAAGAATACGCAGACAATGTTTGGAGCGAGGGAACAAGTAGGCGAGGCGGACTAACCTGGGAGATACAGAAATGCAACGAGAGACGACGCAAACAACGATTGGCGATGGCGAGGCGACCAGAAGAGCTTGACGCTTATTTTGTGCTTGAGAACGGTGGTGATGAACGAGGAGAAGTTTGGGGGTTCCAAGAGGACAAGAGGTGAAGAGGGAGAAAGAGAGAGAAAGAAAGAGAAAGGAAGAGTTGCGGTCACCTGGCAGGCACTGGGCAAAAGGAGGAGGGTCTAGAGCGTTTTATGAAGTGAGGAAGTCGCAACAGCCGTCCCTCTAGTGGTACCTCGCGTTGCACTGCCCTGCCACCTCTCTACAATGTACCTTGCATGTAGTGCTTGCCGGCAACTGACGCTCTGGCCACCACACCAGCTGGCAGATCTGGTTGATCAACGTCATTCAACATGAAAGAGAAGCTGCGATCTGGATGGCAGGGGGTGGGTGGAGTGACGAGGTCTGTGTGACGCCCTCCTTCTGAAATTACAGATGCACGATCGTGGCACCAACTGCAACTGGGCGCTACGAGCATATCGCCCTGTAGGCACCGTATAGAGGCTACATTTCGGGTGATACGAGTAAGTTGACTCTAGGGAAGTTGTAGAGTGAGACAAGACTTGGTTGGATGTGGTTTGGGAGCGGTGGCGGCAGATTGGATGAACAGCCAGCGCACTTTGTTGAGTCGGAACTGGAGCTGTTGGTATCCGCGTTGCGTCGCCTAGCGCTCTGGTCTAAGGTAGTCCCTTGCATTGCTGGCTGCAAAGTAAAAGCAGCACGGCCTCGTGGTTGCGAGTGAGAGCAAATACGTCAAAGAGCTGCGTTACTGTAGAGTGACTTGAGCGTCCTGATGGAGTCCAGGATAGCTGCTGGATCAATTACTGCTTTGACAGAACCCGAACCCCCACACGCTGCATTTACAGACCCCGGCAGAGCTGAGTAGATTAACTACCTAGAGATGTACGGAGTACATAACTATTGATACCCATAGATGGGGCCACTTTCAGCTCTCCATGGGAGCTTCACCAGCGGCCCAGCATCAAACAAGACTGGATTATCACCACTGCTAGGCACTAACCCAATCTCTTTGTCCTCTAGCGCTACCACTTGGGCTCCCTCGCCGCCTCCCGCACTGCGCTAAGGCGCTGAAGCCGATGTGGCGGCGTTGAAGGTGGCTGGACAGCGATGGATCTGATGCCCTCCATCTTTCTCGCCACTTTTTATCTTTTGATCTCAAGTTATCTTTCTCAGAACAGAGTATCGACATGCATTTCGGTGCATTTCTTGGCTCTCGAGTCAACCATGTATCCGGCTCCCCCCAACAGGGTCCACTGGTACAAATTGCTTCCGCACTCCACGAAAGAGTGTCCATGTCTCAGTTCAACTTCGTCTTGTCCAATACAAATCTGCCAACGGCCTCCACTAACAACAGCAGCAGGCTAACCAGCCCCCGCTTCAGCATCATCGAACTGGGCAATCAAGATCGGCCGTCTGGAGTAACCTCAGCTGACGTCCCAATGATTCGCCAATGTCCATGTTATGTTTGAGACTCTGGTTGTGTGGCTCGAAGCCACGCGTTTTGCCAATTGACTGGCTGCCATGGACGGGGACTGCAGGGAATTTCAGACCAGGCGGCAAGGTGCACAATCCTCGTGCCCGAGCCTCTTGTTCTTGTTCTTGTTTTTGTTTGGCCTCACGAGTCCTGGCTCGTTATGCGACTAATCTCATCATGTCGGCCGGTCGCTGGCTTCTATTGTCATTGACTCAGTTGGACAGCTAGGTCGACGTCATGTCTGATGCACATGTATCAATGCTGGTCTTTTATTCAACACTAAAGGGTTAAATCCTGTGGGCCAAAATTCTCCAAGGCTGGCTGGATTTCAAGCATCTCGTCGACACTCCCCATGTCTGACGAGGACTACTGTGCCACGACCTCCTCAAACGAAGCAATCTGCTTGTCCAGCCGCTGCAGAACATATTCTGTATCTCTGTGTGATGTTGCCGTTGCCACGGCGCCGCGAAATTCTTTGGCGCCGTCTCTGTAGTCGTTGACATCCTGCTTCCTTTGTTCTGTGTCGTTTTTTGCTTCTTGTTGCCGATTTCTGGGGCGAATATTGGTGAGACCCGAGGAACCATGACGGAGCACCTTCTTGCCACGTCCACATGTCCAAAAACACAAACCGGCACATATGTCGCGTGCAATTGATGGTGCAAGATCGATTAGAGAATGGCTCTGGGTGATGCCACCACGCGTCGTTGAAGCCGAATATTGCCTCATCCATCGAGATATCTCCACTCCGTCATGTACCGCACGAAGGGCCTCGAATTCTACCCGAAGAGCCATCATCTCACCCTCCAAAGGAGCTCCGTTTTGCACGCCATACTGAGAAACGCAATCTTCAATCTGCATGTAACAGTTGATTTCCAGAAGCCAAAGGATGGAACAGTGCAATGGCTGAAGAAACTTGGTCTTGCTTGACTCGTTCATGGTCAACGGCACCAGTCTGCCATCAGCATCCCTCTTCTTGCGAAGATGAGAAGGACAGTCGTGTTTCTGCCAATAACTGAGCCTGTCGTAAATATTCATCAAGTCAGTGCATTTAACGCCATTCCGTTTTGTATTGACCGTCACCAAAGCTTGCAAAATCTCTCTCGCAACAATGGCCAGGCTAAGAACAGCATCGAGATAGCTCCCAGAGTCAATCCGGGGCAGCTTTGATGAGACTTCGCTATTCTTGCCGTCTGGAATTCGTGACATGGT
The DNA here is from genome assembly GCA_001721665.1 of Trichoderma pleuroti. Lineage (NCBI taxonomy): Eukaryota > Fungi > Ascomycota > Sordariomycetes > Hypocreales > Hypocreaceae > Trichoderma > Trichoderma pleuroti. The sequence continues at coordinate 16,103 of MDJU01000659.1, forward strand.
CTTCTGATCCAAGCTATGGAAGGCATCGAGGCCGTACACGTGCCAAAAAGGGAGTTTGCGGCGCTCTACTGAACGCGCAAGCGGTACTGTCAGGCCTGAGTGCCCTACCTCATCACAATCTTGCATCTGACATTGGAGGGTGGCCAAGACGAGAGCTTCGTGCGTCAAAAATAGAGAAGCTGGAGGAGGATTTGAAGAGGGCCGAAAAGGATAACGACTTGATCTTCCTTAGTATATTTTGGCTGGTAACCCCCCCCCTTGGAGCTTGTTGCGCACTAACAATCACGTAAAGATCCTATCCCTCCGAAGGCTGAGTTAAAAATCCTCGAGAGAGCTAATATAGCTACTGTTAGAATGCCTCCTTAGGTGGCTAACCCCCTCGACTACCTTGGGGATTATGCTGAGCTTAGGCCGGCGCTCTTTTTAAAATTAGTTTTATTTTTAGTTTACGTAGCTATATTTATCTATAAGGAGCGTAAAGATTAAATAGTAAACTAAAATATTATCTAAGAGCTTAAGAACTTAACTAAAAAGGTTTATATACTTCTTAGCTTTATTAGCTTACTTAGATTACTATAAGCATTAGAAAAGCTACTTAATCTACTACTAAGCTTAATTTAATATATAGAGGAAATTTAATAATCTAACGTTATTAATAAAATTTAAAGAAGTTTTACTAATATTAATAAGCTGTAGTTTAATAACTAAGTGATTTTTAAAAAAGGTAAAGTAATACTAAATACTAAAAAGAATAAAGATAAATAACTACAGAGGAAATATAATATTAGTAAATAATAATAACTAGAGAGCTAGGCTAACCCTAACGGTTTTAAGTTTTAGGTAGCTATTAATAAAATTAAAGACTATTTCTAAAATAGCTCTGTTACAGATTCGGGCTATGCCCGATCCCTATAGAATCGGAAGCTCTTTACAGGCCTTATATAGCTAGTTGAACTTGCGGCTATCAGCAAGTTTAATTCATATCCTTTTGCAGTTTGTAGCGCAATTGGTTAGCGGTAACCCCGCGGAGGAATAGCAGCGCTAGCTATCGCTGGAGCCCTATAGGCCGACTCCTTTACAATAGGCTAATATTACTTAATTAAAGAACTTAATATATCTCCCTTTTTAAGCCTTAATATTACCTATTAATAAGTAACTTAGGCTTTTATTAAATTTATAATAATATCTCAGCCCTGTAACAACCATGTTACATCTGATCGCTGTCCATTTCCGTCTCTGTTGTTGGCTGATCTGTAAACTGAAGCCACTCCTCGAATCCCTCAATGC